>OOFB01038773.1:2229-33036 GCA_900323305.1 Trachyrincus murrayi
GACATCTCATCTCTGACAGCGTTATGAACCCCCCCTCCAACTCCACTTGAATAAATTTAAGTTATTGATTTTTTTCTGCCTCATTTTTTCCTGTAAACCTGCTTCCGTGTGTGTGTGTGTGTGTGTGTGTGTGTGTGTGTGTGTGTGTGTGTGTGTGTGTGTGTGTGTGTGTGTGTGTGTGTGTGTGTGTGTGTGTGTGTGTGTGCGTGCGTGCCAAATGGAGATGGCGGGAGCGGTCGGCATGGGGATGCAGTGGCTTATTAATATTCACCTCACACCTTGTGTTTTAATGAGCGAGTCGAGTCAAATGTCATCGTGTTGTGACGGGAAAACAAAAAATCACACCTGCAACCGTGAAGCCGAAAGGGAAAACACAAATAAACATGAGAAAGAGCTGTTTGTCATGTATGAGCCGAGCACAGACAGTCAAACAACCCCCCCCCACCCCAGGGAGCGATCCGCCAGCCCGGAGCCAGCAGAACCATCGCCCGCTACGTGGGGAACCTGGGGATGGGGAATATTTCCAGTAGTCATGAAACAAGTGGATGTTTTCGCTGAGATCCGTATGCGAGAAAAATAAACATGAGGAACGTTTTATAAGACCCCCAACACCCCCCAACGATTTCCCTCTCGTCTGACTCCTGAGTTTCCTGAACCAGACGGCATCTAGAAAAAAGTCGTAATTCCAACCCCGCATTTCATATTCACTTTCAGATGATGGAATAAAAAAGTGTAATGAGGTTACTTATGTTCTTCTTAGGCTTTATTGTTCTTTCTTTCTTTGTTATTCTTTACAAACTTTGGCACCTATCTCCTCCCACAATTTTTCACCTAGAGACTCCATTCAGTTTCTAAAATGTTCATCTTGGCTTGGAATTGTGCGCTATCATTCACATTTTTACACATTTTTCTGGCTACTTTTTAAAATATTAATCTTTTAAACATTAACTCTTATAATGGAAGTCAATGGGCAGACCCATCTGTTTGACATTATTAAAATGGTTTGTATGTTTATACTGTTACTTACTTGCTTACTCCATTTAGACTTTTGAACTAAAATATGAACTAAAATATTTTCACTTGAGTTCAGCCATTCAACATTTCTATACGTCCTACACTATGAAACTTCCTTTAACATATGTTTAAGCTCGTTTTGCACAACAGCACTCATCGCATTTTCTGCAGGAAATTAATTTTCTAGTTTATTTTTATGTTTTTTGGAAACACCACTGCCATCACTGCTGGGAGAACAGGCGCATGCGTGGCCCAGAGGAGGTCATCTGTAGCCTACAGGCAGCCTCAGGTACCGCTGCCACAGTGCCATAGAGCAAGGCACCGCTCACCAGAGATTCAGAACCATCCATTCAGAACTATCCATTCAGAACCATCCATTCATATAAAAAAAGGCCCCTTCTGAAAATGCAATGTATTTCTTTGTTGGATTCGTTTATGAGCTACGTTGAAGTCTTGTAGTTACATGTCAAGTATGCTAAGCATACACTTTAACATGGAGTCATGCAGCAGGCTATGTGTTACTGAAACAGCATACTTTCAAGTACTTTTACTTTCTCATTTTACTAAATACTTTTTTATCATTTTGTTTTACTAAATTGTACCATATTTGTGAAATTGTGTATATTTGTGACAGATGTGTAATTGCCTAAATTGTGCGGTCTGAAAGTCAGCTTTATCTAAAAAAAAAACAACAACAACAAAAACAACACCAAGGTAATGAAGATAAGGGTTTTAAATTAACAGGAGCTTAGTTCTCATTTATATTAGGTAGATGCAGCTTCCTTCGAGCACTGATACCACCATTACATGTTTAGTTACCGCTCTCGGTTGATGCCGAACCAGAGTGGTATTGATACAGAGCATAGGCCCTCCTCCTCTTGGCTCGGTCTTCACTGATTGGCTCGGAGAAAACAAGGAAGAGAATCCTGATGAGTCACCTAAGGCCCATAAAGCTTTATGACATGGAAAACACGTTTATCTTCTCCTTCAAACTTTAAAACGGTGGAGTTGGAGAGCGTGTTTTGACAAAAAAAGAAACAATCCCAAAAGATAGAGAGAGAGCTAGCTAAATATTTGACGTCAAATACGATGCATAAAGCATTAATGGTGAACAGAGAGAGAGAGCAGCGGTACAACCTCATTCCTGTTTGACAATCAAAAACAACAGCACGGCTGTTATCATCATAAATTCTCTCAAAACATCACAAACATGGCATTTTTCTGTTTTCAGATGTCTTTTGAGGATGGCTTGGCTTTCTAGCTCATTCTCCTCTCTTCTCTCCAGCTCCATCCCACACTGGCCTATATTGCGTGTGTGTGTGTGTGTGTGTGTGTGTGTGTGTGTGTGTGTGCGTGTTATGTAACACTTTCACATCACCTCAGGGTAACGGCACTTGGAGCCACACAGGAAAGCTTATAAACAAACCACCGTTCCGTTCCATTTGGCAGAGAGGAGAAAAAACGAGCTTTAGATTTCATATTTAAAAGTTTTTTGTTTGCCTTTTATAAACGTTTTTTATTTTTTCATGTTTCTTTATTTTTTCATTCCAAAGTTTACATATGTAAACCGTGGGACACGAGCTCTGCTCAGCTCCGGCTAGAATACGTCACAGGAATACGACCCCAACTGGAAACTTGAAACCGACACATTAGTTGCATCGATTTTTCCTCTTTCTCCCCCCTCTAGAAACGTTCCCATATTTTAGTGTGAAGTTTGTTTTGAGTGGCTCGTCTTGCGCTCTCTTAAAGGCACATTAAGCGTTACAAATTCAAAGAGTGCCATTCAGCAATCACCCGGCGCCCGCACCGCACCATTAAATCAACGCTAGTCAGCCGTGATGTCCTTCTGATTGCAATCATTAGCTTCTGATTGGGCGCGTGGATTTGTTTAACGGCGTCGCTCGCACGGGGGGAGAGATGTGGGATGGGAATTAGCATTTGGGGCTCTTGACAAGCGATCACAGGTCTGGTGATGAATGTCTAACATACCACCGGTCGGCTGTTAAATGTTAAATTGGACCACAACAACAACGACAGCAGCAGCAGTGGCAAAGTGACGGCAATTAAGCCAAGACAAGTCACGGCGGAAGGTTATTAGCGATGCATTAACACATTAAAACTCCCACTCAACATTCGACCACAGCACATGTCCGTGACCAAAATGTGATCTGAATATTTAGTAAGACTTGGCTGCTGTGTCTGTCTACGCTGGGCGCTTGGGTGTATGTGTTCGCTAAATGCGGGGGCAGGATAGTGGGTTGGCTAGGGTGATCATCCATGCCAATCAGCAGAAAGCTACTGCGTTTGATTCCCCCCGGTCCACAGCCTACCTGTAGGTATCCTTGAGCAAGGTACCTGAACTCTAGCTGCTCCTTGATGACCTATGATCTGAATTCAAAGTTGCTCTTTAATGGCCTTTATATAAACGTAATGTGTGGTTCAAAATCAAGAGAGAGAGAGAGAGAGGTGTGAAGGAGTCAGACTGTGCTGCTGGATGTGTGTGTTAATGTGGTCACTGATGAGGGCCGCCGGGTTTAAATGGATGAAGCGTAATTTAATCTAATCCGCATTCACTAAGAGGATTACATTTATGTAAATGAATGGGACACACATGCACGCACACACACAAATGCACACGCACGTGCGCACACACACACACACACACACACACAATATAGACATCCTTATGCACTTAATTACTGGCTTGGTTGACGTACCAGAGAGAGGGAGATAGATAGCTAGATCGAGAGATAGATAGAGGTGGAGTGAGATAAGAAGAGAGAGAAAAGAAGTGAAATGGAATGTGGAAGCGTATTAGGGCACGGTCTTCCTCCTCACTCCTCCCAGGGGTCTGTAGACACAGCAGTAGCAGAAGATATGGAGGACTTCCTTCAAAACTGAATGTAGGGGAGGTTGTGTACTTGAGTGTGTGTGTGTGTATGGGGGAGGGGGGGGGGGGGGGGGCTGAGGTTAGGGAAGAAATGAGCGATGCATATGACAGCATAAATCAGAGGGGTGGGGGGATGCTTTTGGCTGGGTGGTGGTGGTGGTGGTGGTGGTGGTGGTTTGTTGTCAATATCCAGGGCCCTATCAATCATGGAGCACGAGCTCAGCAGCGTATCGGATCGTTGACAAACAAACAATATTGGGATGAGGTCTAAGTGCTGCTCCCCAGCACGGCACAACATCGTAGATCATTATATTGCAGACAGTCCGGGAGTCTGAGAGTGCATTGAATTAACCAGATTGCACTCGCGGTGCTTTATTGGGCAGGGGGCCCTTCGAGAGGCTCAACAGGCGTTCCTCTGCATTTCTTGCGTCTCTCCCGGCTAAACCGGCAGAAGTAACCCTGATAAAGAGAGCTTGGCCGGGGGGATGTCAGGCAGCTGCAGCATCCTGCTGACGGAGACACTGCTTCTGTGTTGTCATGAAGCGACTTCAATGCTCCACTGAGCAGCCAATATGGAGGATTGTTTATGACTGAGCAGACAAACACACACAGCTTGCATATGTCACACACATACACACACACACACACACAGACACAGACACATATACACACACGCACACTGCTTGCATATGCACCCAGGCCACAAATGCACATACACACTGCAGACAGACATACACACCGACATACACATTCACACACAGCAGACATATCCCCCCCAGTCCACAAACACACAGAATATATTTGTGGAGTGTGTGTTGTTGGTGGCTGGTTTAAACAGCCTCACCTGGTCCGAGTCATACTGATTAGACTCTAGGGTTGCGGTCGAATAGTCAAAAAATGACGTCCTATGTCTTTTCCTCACCACCTTTCCTTGACCTTTATGGAAAACGTCATGAGGTCAAGGAAAGTGTGAAGGAGAATTTATAAGGACTTAGGAAAAGATAACCGCAATGCTAAGAGAATCCGACTGCACTTACACTAGGCTACGTCATTATGCAACGGCGGGTGTTATGGACTGCTGTGGTGGTGAAACTACAATGTTCCGAAAATGGGCTACTAAAAGCGCATTTTAGATAATTTGCCCTGTGCGTTCTTACCGTGTTGGTTCATACAGGCTTTATAAACGTGGACAACCCGGTGAAAAATATTACTTCATTACCAAGGTTGGAATTGAAATTTAAAAAAGGAATATAGGCTACCAGTCACAAAAGTGAAATGAAATGGTTGTCACGCTCACCCTCCTGTCCACTAATATTTATCGACATGATAAATAGTATGTATTGGTATGATTTAGTAGTATGATTGTTTACATGATGATCTGCATCCCTTGTCGGTCATGTTGATCGTTTGTTTTCGTGAACGGCCGAACAGTGCGTCGATTTAAATGTTGCTGCTGCAAGGAATTGTGGGACGATATTATCTCCTTTCCTTTCGTAAAGGAT
The DNA here is from genome assembly GCA_900323305.1 of Trachyrincus murrayi. Lineage (NCBI taxonomy): Eukaryota > Metazoa > Chordata > Actinopteri > Gadiformes > Macrouridae > Trachyrincus > Trachyrincus murrayi. Next base: position 7,636 of record OOFB01038773.1, read on the forward strand.
GGTCCAGTGTACCCTATGCTAAAGGAGATAAGAAAGGAAGCATTGAAGCACCTTTCCTTAGCATTTAGAGAATTCGACCAGCACTTATCATGGCTGCCACTTAGATACTTCTGGGTCATTCACTCAGTTAGGAACCTTCCTAAGCTAAAAAGACTATTCGACCGCAGCCTAGGGCTAGGTGAGGGTGAACACCTAAACCAGCCACCACCACACACACTCAGGAGGAGCGCTAGCATGTCAGCACGTACCACCTGCTCTGCCTGTTCAAACAATTTCTGCAATAAACCAGTTAAATCATCATCTGCCTGTGTCCTACTATTGGAGAAGCCCTGAAAAGCCACTTTGATGGCATGTGGCAGGGGAAACTGTTACATCTGGCGCCAGAACAGGGACTTCTCCAACCACGGTAAGGACACGGAAGGGCTGCCTGGGCTACCTCCCAGCACCAGCCCTTTCCCTTTCACCAGCCTGCAGCAGCCCAGGTCCAGCCACGCCTCTGCCAGCCAGTACAGCAGCCCAAGGCCCCAGGAAGGAGGTGAGAGGGATGATGCCTCGTCACACTGGTGGAGGGTGGCCCTACAGAGGGCTGTTCCGGGTCCAAGGAGCTACCACCACGGCCCAGCTGTCGAGCCTCCTCCAGCTGTCAAGCCCGTCCAGACAGCCCTGCAACCGCCAAGTCCAGTGACACCTCCGCCAGCCAAGGCAGCAGCCCTGGCCTCCGGCCTCCAGGATGGAGGGGGAGGGGGGGTTGGTGGGTCACACTGGAGAGGTGTGGGGACAATGGGGTTGGGTGTTGTTTTTTTATTTTAGGTATGGTAACCCTGTTTAGAGAGTCCAGTTTATAGTTGGGGGAGGGGGTGGGGAGTAGGTTTCGGCTGGGGATTCTCCCCAGCCTCAATTTGGTGTTGGGGATATGTGGAGTGTGTGTGGTTGGTGGCTGGTTTAAGCAGCCTCACCTGGTCCAAGTCAGACTGATTAGACTCTGGGACTGGGTGAGGCTGCACACCTGTGGGGCATTGGCCAATCAAGGCCCACAGGTTAAACCAGCCACCACCACACACACACTCAGGAGGAGCGCTAGCATGTCAGCACGTACCACCTGCTCTGCCTGTTCAAACAATCTCAAACTCTGCAATAAACCGGTTTAATCATCTGCCTGTGTCCTGATGTTGGAGAAGCCTTGAAAAGCCACTTTGATGGCATGTAGCAGGGGAAACTGCTACAATATTCAATACACATTATTCAATTAAGTGTATATTATGATTAAATATTTACATTTTAACCAGGGTTTTTATCACAAATAATTATTATTTTCATCTTGAAAATGACAAGTGACAAGAAAAAACAAGTGCTGTTTAATATATTCATTTAACAATGTTTAATATAATGTTTGTATATACTGTATATATATATATATATATATATATATAATATGATAGGTGTAGCATTGTTAGACAGAAGTTTCATCCCAGCCTGTGTCACGATTCCTTTAATCTGTCTCTCTCTATATATACTGTATCTCTCTCTTTCTCTCTCTCACACACACACACACACACACACACACACACACACACACACACACACACACACACACTCCAAGTATACCCTTGTGGATCCACTCGAGGGAGACTTTGTGGTCTGGTACGGCGTTTCCCTCCCAACCTGTTTTTGTTGTGTTGTTTTGGTTGGAAGGTGTCTGACCCACAAAGAATTGTGTTTATTGCCGTCCGGTTCTATCCAGAATAATTTACTCTGGTGACCCGGGAGTGGCCCAGAATACGTTTTGTAAAGTGGTGCGGAGAATATATACTTTACAAAATGTACTTATTTTATGTACATGACAGATTCAGTAGGATTGGCACTTGGGGTGGCCAATTAAATTTTTGCCGTTGCGAGTGCAAAGCCAGGGCCCCACACGCCAGACTTTAGGCCAGGGGTCCTCAATTACAAATCTTAAAGGTCCGCAAAGAGCATTTTCAATAAGACAAAGGTCCAGAGATGACTCCTAGAGTTGACAGCGGGGGTGGGGGTTGTAGTATTGTCAGCACCGCTGCGAGCCAGCCGACGGGGGAGAGGGGGGGTTGTATCGACAGGACCGTTGCGAACCGGCCGACGGGGGGAGGGGGTCTATTCGCGATCTACTTTTCGTTGCATTCTTTGCAGAAAACCCAGCTTACAGCTATAAATTACGCTGAATGTGATCGGACCAAAGCAGAGTACACGTCCTATTACAGACAGTGGAGCAGTCGGACAAGCGGAGCGCTGCTTGCAGTGGAGGATGCGGAGGTTTACATTTACATACGGAGAAGTTTGACGCGTTGCGTCGCGGCGATGTCTCGCAGAAAATACATGAAAAGTATAATTTGCTCAGAGTCCGGAGACAGTTGTGGTTCGGTCCGGATCCGGAGTCCGGGGTTTGAGGACCCCTGCTTTAGACGTTAGAAACGATAGGAAGCTTTCAGACTCAGCTGTTCTGGCTGCACCTCCACACCTCATCCAACTGTTAGGTTTCCTGTTTGTTGCTGTTTTTGATTGACGTACTGCGCTATAAGTCTATAGGCTTTACTGATTGTGTTTGTTTTCGACATGTAGCATTGATTTATGAGTGTTTTGGGAAACTCTTGGCAGTGCATCAACACAGTATCATAGAAAAACTAAAGCCTGTAGATTATTAGTACTAAACCTTCACATCATGTGTTTTTTTTGTTGGCTAACAAAAACCACAACGATTACATTTTATGAGTAAAGCGACCAGTCAGGACAAAACAAAGAAAACCATCCAGTCCAGGGAATTGATTTATTCGTCATTATTTTTCCTCATTAAGGTCACGTATCACTTCACATTGGCATATGCAACATGTAGTCAGGCACATGAAAGCAAATGAGGACAATGTGTCACAGAGGGGCTCTTTAGATCATTTCTACTTGGTTCATCCAAAAGACGAATAGCCAATGTGCCGCCTTCGGCCAGCTGCAACCACTCAGGGCTATCGTATCAAATCGTTGCGATTCTGTCGCCGGGCGTCCAGGTTAATGTTTCTGTGCTACGTCCAATCAGATGCATTATCTGAGCATGTATTAATTAGTCAGCATTGTGTGGTCCATTACGGCAGCAGCGAGCGACGCCTTAATTAGCGAGATGCTAATTAGTGTGATTAGTGGTTTCCTCTTGAGGCGTCGCCAACAAGGGGGAGGAGAAACAAATCTCCAAATGTTTTTTGTGTTTATTTTTTTGTCTGAAAAGTGGGATCTTGAGATATGTGTTGTGCTTAGTGCCAACTAAACCAAACACCTACGGGGTGTGTTACTGTTATTACTGTTACTGTTATTATCTGGTAAAATGGAAACAAATTGGTGTTGCAACATTTGTGCAATACTGCAGGCCCCAGTATTTGACAAACCTATTTTTTGTGAACAGATACAAATATTTTTTCACAATTCAATTAATTTGATATCAGCTATTCTTTCGTCCATATTGAAATAAACAGATGATTCCGATAAATATTCACATTCCTATTTCAACGGGGGGAAAAAAAGATCATAAAAAAACCCACCATAAGATGTTTTTTTTCACTATCTGATAACCGCCATTCATAATGCTACGTCTAGGACTCCCCCCATCATGAGTTGGGGGAGGTGGTCTGCTATCCTGTCTTATAAGAATACTGGTGTTTGACTGCAGAAGTTTGCTCCGTATAGCACAGTGAGATAGGACAACCCGGGGGCGAGATCAACTCTCTCTCTCTCTCTCTGTCTCTTTCTTCACGGCCCACTCCCACACAGTGATGGAACTCTGGCCCCCGACGTGCCAAGGGAACAGGAAGCTGTTTTTTTTATACCGTGGAATGCTAATATTGTGTGTGTGTGTGTGTATGTGTGTGTATATGTGTGTGTGGTTGCATATATTTAAAGTAATCTCGATGGCGGTTGTTAGTGTGTGTGTGTGTGTGTGGTTGCATATATTTAAGGTAATTTTGATGCCGGTTGTTTATGTGTGTGTGTGTGTGTCTGGTCGCATATATTTAAGGTAATCTCGATGCCGGTTGTTAGTGTACGTGTGTGTGTATACATACCAAGTTAAGTTCAATGAGGAGTTTGTGAGTTAGTCGGTGGTGTCTGGTGGTTTGTAACAACCAGGGGGCCACAGGGTTGTCTGGCTCCCGCGGGCTGTGGCAGTAGGTGAGCAACAGGAAGTCCATGTCTGGACACACAATCACTTGTACAACAGCACCCTTGGGCAAGGCACAGACTGTTTACGGTGCTGCCAGGACTGACAATGAGCTCATACTCCTGAACCAAATAATACTGAGAAGATAGAATACAATAATAATATGGAGAATAAGATGAAGATTAGAATTATTAATAACTTAATAATAACATAGAATATATATAATAATATAGAATATAGAATAACATGGAGAATAAGAAAATATAATAAATAAATGAATTAATATATAAATATAAAGATATAAGAAATACATTAATAAATATAAAGATAGAATAAATAAATAAGATGTAATACAACACATGTCTATTTCCAATCCCTTCTCTATGATTACAGAAACAGCATGATTACTAGATGACCTGTGGTTGTGGTAAATCTATCTATATATACTATAATGTCCAAATCTCAAATATGTCATTCCTGGGACACAGGGGAGTGTGTTTATGCATCTTGGCATCTCTAGCCATCTCGAAATGAACAACATTAGAGTAAATGGGCATGAAATTGCGGGCGGTTTCAAGTCCCCCATTTCCAGTGGGATGGAAATAGAAACTCGTGCCTTTTTTCAAGTTTGGGGTCAAAAGGTCAAAAGGGGCCTGTGCCACGCCCCTTACGAGATTTCAGCTAAAAATCTTGGAAGCGGGATGGAGCATTTGATGATGCTTTGTGAGTCACTTCCCGTCTCAAATTGATAATCGTATATGCTCTTGAAGCCCTCTTTCATATGAAAGCGATCCCAGGGACCAAATGTATAAACCATGCGTACACACGAAAAGTGTACTTACGCCACTTTTCACGCAGGTTTCTGAATGTATAAAAATCCACGGGCAGTGAGAATGTGCATAGTGATGTGTGAGTGGTTAACAACTCTTTGTTGACAAGCCTTAATTTTGTTCTATCTTGAGTAAATCTGTTTGTCACTATGCATTATAATAATGATAATGGGGTCCCCTCTCTCCCTCCAGCAGCTTGCACACTAAGGCTGTGTGCAGTAATGCGCTTCTTGGCCTCTTGTAATCAGACCACTTTGTTCCCATCTCCTCCAGGGTCCGTGGCTCAGAACTAGCAGCGTTCACTGCTTCGGTTACTTTCTGCCATTCAACTTTTAATTGAATGATGGCAAAATTGAATAATTTTGTTGGTAATGACAGAGCTTAGGCTTCCAAATAATAAGTTTTTTCTTCTATCACTTTGATCAACCATTATTTAAGTTCACAGTCTGTAAAATTGCGCTTTTTCTTCAATTGCTTCCACTATTTCTCCTCAAAACTAAACTAAATGCTGGTCCTTTATATGCAAACCAGGCAATTGGGGGTGTGCTGGAAGCCATTTATAGTAAATCGTGGGCATGGTCAGAAACCTCGTGCACGTGTGCACAATTTCAGGATGATTGAGATGGATGAGGAAAACACATCTGGGTACAGATGTACGTGGGGTTTTAGAAATCTTTTGTGTGTACACAGATTTGTACACCTAAATATACACAGAGTTTTACACATTTGGCCCCTGGTCTCTAGCTTACTCCCAAGCCACCACCACCTCCCCCATATCCCCAATGATTCCCCCAACCTCCCCCATCCCCAAGAGCCCTGTTCTGTATTTGTGTCTCTCCTTCTAGGCCCACCTGTTCCATGTTAGTGTGACCTGCTTTCCCAGATGAAGTCCTGTGACCTGTTAATATTGTAGTGGCGCTCACTGGCAAGGTGAAACAGTCAACACAACTCTACTCAACTGCAAGTAGTGGTGTTATTATTATTATTATTATTATTATTATTATTACCATGTCTGCGACAACCCTAAAAACACATAAGTTCTGCGTTCATTGTGTTCATGAGATGGTTTTATTAGGCTGTCAGAAGCTAAGGGCGCCCGGGTGCAGTTAAAAGTCATTAAAATGATCTCTTTTTTACCTGTATGTTTTTTTTGTTGTAGTGCTGATACAGAGAAATGCTTTGTGTCTCTCTGGGAGTGCGTGGCAGATGGTTTACACACTGTGGCAGGACAACAATAGAGTAATTAATAGCGCTGGAGACAATGGTCACCTAGTGTAGGCCCACAACATCAAACGCACAGGGGGAGGCAAAGACAAATTGTATTAGCAAGGACTAGCTTTTTGGCTCAACTCCTCTCTATGCATAACCATTCGTCTTCTTGAGCAAGCGTTAGCCCTATTCATGTCACATTGTTTTACAGTATTATTGGAATGTCATGTATTTTTTATTGAAAACTAGATGTTCACTCTTATTATTAGCTTCTGTAAGATGTGTCTTTGTTCACTTGGAAGAGGACACCATTTCTCAGAGCTTGTAAACATGTACCAGTGTTCCCCGTGCTGCTGGCTATGCCCCCAGCCTTTTCTTCACAGTCATTTCACCATCAGTCGCTCTGACATCTGTCAAGGGGGTGTAAATGAGTACTCTGTAGCCTCGCTGGAATGGATTTGTCACAATGCCCCACAATCTCACCCGTAAGACAAACAATGCTGGCTGGACGTTGTGCTAAGCAGACACAACTATGCATTTCTTCTGGAAGCCGGCGGATGGTTTGAAGGGTTGTGCAAGGGCCCTTTCGTAAACATTTGAATGTGGCTCTTCATACGTCGTCATCGCCGCTTCCCACTCTTCCGTTGAATTTTGTAATTTTATTGCTGTCAAACTGGAGTCCTGTTTAGTTTCTAGAGATAGCAAGGGCTAGAAGGAAGTGTAGGAGAACAACATTTGGGTCGGAAATTGGAAAAACCGTGTCCTCTTGACCCTTTTATGTGTGTCTTTGTTTGTTGGTGGACCGATTAATCTTGCGTTGCCTACCTTTTCCCATCTACACGGTAGGACTGTTTACATGGTAAACCTGGTACACATTCAACCAAACCAAACCGACAGTCTGTCTGTCTGAGTGGAGTGTGGTCCTGCCAGCCCAGAGGCTCCTATTGAACTTGAATTAGCCGCTGTGTGCATTTATCCCCCCCCCGGCCTCACCTTGTGTTATCACTCAACTGACATTCCTCTGATAACAACGAAGACATTAATGCAGGAAAGCAAGGCTAACAGGCTACCTCTGCCTCTCTCTCTCTCTCTCGGTTTTTTAAAATCCCTCGCTGGATTAGAAAGCCGCAAGGTGGCGGCTTTTTTGAGGTCACCGACACTCACACACATGCAAAGGTGAATGATTACAACTCATACATACACACACATGGACGAAGAAGGCCCCCACGGGAGAGAGAAAAATATCGAAATTAATTTGGGAATGGATTTCCTGAATTGGAATATAAATCAGACCATCATCTATCTGCATATCAGCCACACTTTAGGGGGAGGATGCTCCTATTCATGAGTCAATGGCAGTCGAAGACACACTTATTAGCCTCTGTGTTGGCTTGTGAGTGCGTGTGTGTGTGTCTGTTTGTGTGTGTGTGTGTGTGTGTGTGTGTGTGAAGCTTAGGGAAAAGGGGCTCCTATGTATCTACATCCGTTATTAGCCTGGATGCCCACCTAATTAAGTGGCTTCGGGGGCGATCAATCACTGGCTAAATTGGATTTTGCAGATGTGGCCGCGGCCCGAGCCACGGAGTGACCAGAGCCGGGTATGACTTTGACATGACATTATAAGGCAACCCTGTGTACAATCTTAATAGGGTGGGGGGATTTTCCCTGTTTTCATTTATACTGTTTTTATGAGTTGTCATGTATTCCTATATTAAGTATGTATTTTCCTCATTTAACCATATGCACTGGTAAATTTCCACTCTGCTGTGTACGTGACTATTTGCTTAATGTTATTTCCAAAATGTGCTAGGGCAGTTTGACCGCGTTCTTATCTGTTAGCCTTGAGATGCCTTTAAGGTTTACTCTCAGTTCTCAAGCTGTGAAAATAACTGTCTAGCTTCAATGTTTGTTTTATCTCTATGTGAGACCATGGTGGTAATAACTGAGGATTTTGTAGGAGATGCAGGACTTGCCCGGGAGCCAGTGAAGGTGGATGAGGGTGGGGGTGATTGGTGTGGGTGAGAACCCTGGCAGCTGAGTTCTGCACATACTGGAGCCTGTCCAGGGCTTTGCTGGGTACCCGGGACAGGAATCCAGATGGGAGGTGATGAAGGCATGGATAAGGGTCTCTGCTGTGGAGTCTGAGAGGCTGGGGTCTGGAGATGTTTTTGTGGTGGTAGAAAGCAGATTTGGTGATGTGTCGAAGATCTTTACTTGGGCTGAGTTGAAGAGGTCCTCGGCAGAATAACTTTAACTTTATAACTTTAAAAAACTATTAAAAAGAATCGAAGTTGAACACGGTGGATGAAAGTTGAAGAAAGTAGGTTTATTGTGGAGTACAACAACCAAGTTAGTTCATGAAACAACTGCCTGTCTCCTACTGAGTGCAGGCTTTTGTACAGTTTTTTCATCACAATCAGGTCAGAAAGTTTTCTTCCCATGCAATTAAAACAGTTTCTGTGGGCATTGTAACCCACGTATCCTGTGCTGACTTCTCCCTTTTGAGATAAGACACCTGATCAGTGTGCCTTCTTCTCAAGGCCAAGGTTAGGATGACATAGCTCTTGCTTTCATGTGATACATAAGAGAAAATGATTAAAAGTGGCCTATTCCTTTACATAACTTGTTTTTCAGTACTTTTAAGATTTTATATGATTATATACTTGAATACATTTATAAGGTTTAATATGTGGTTATAAGGTTTAATATGTGGTTATGCGCTTGAATTACATTTATCAGGATTAATATCTGGTTATATACTTGACTATATTTATCAGGGTTACATACTTGGATACCTTTGTCTTGATTAATATCCAACAGGAGGATGGTCAAGGAGAAAATCTCCAACGTTCCGGAGCAGCGCCTTGGGCCATAAGCTCTGTTTTATTGCTGTTTAGCTTTAGTAGGTTTTGTGCAGGCAGCTGACATGGGACGGTGGGGGGCGCTGAGTGGATGGTTTAGTGCTTAGATAGAGCTGTGTGTCATCGGCATAGCAGTGGGAGCTGAGACCGTGGTGGTGGATGATCTGACCAAGGGGGAACATGTAGATGGTAAAAAGGAGGGGTCCAAGCACAGAACCTTGGGGCACGCCTTGGAGTCTCTGATGGTGACAAACTGTTTCCTGTTTGAGAGATATGAGAGCTGTACCGGTGAGGCCTAGGTATTGAGATAGGCAGCTCAGGAGGAGGGTGTGGGAAACTGTGTTGAAGGCTGCAGAGAGGTCCAGGAGGATGAGAATACTGATGTGGTTGGAATCAGCAGCGATGAGTTGTGACTTTGATGAGGGCGGTCTCCGTGCTGTGGTGTGCCCTGAAGCCAGATTGAAGGGGTTCATAGAGCTTGTGGTTGGACATGTGCTGGTTGTCCAGAGAACAGGTTGGATGCCTTTGCTTTGGTGACCAGCTTGGTGACATGAGCAGCATCCACAGGGGAGAAGGAGGAGAGGCAGCACAGAGGCAGATGCGGAGGGAGCAACCCCTGTGGCTGAGGTGTGTGTGGAGGGGGGCAAGGTGGAACTTAGAGCAGAGGTCACCGGCACCTGAAAGGTGGGGGGGGAGTAGCCGGTTGATGGTGGAGAACAGCATTCTCGAGTGATTTTGCTGTTTGCCAATGAGAGTGGAGTAATATTGTGTCTTCGTCTGGGAAAGAGCTTCTTTATAGGTCCTCGCGTGGTCTTTATAGCCTCTCCAGTTGACGACCGGTGGCCTTCATGGTGCGGAGTTCAGTGGTGAAACCAGGGGGCGGGACAGGAGAAGGAGACAGTCCAGTCTGGGCTTTGAGGGGGGCAAGAGAGTCAAGGCTGAGGAATAAGGCTGCATTGTAGTGGGCTACGAGGCCATCCACCATGGTGTCGGGCGGATCTGAGGCCATATGGGTCGCTATTATATTAGTCAGAGCTCGGGCACTCACTGTCTCGATGTTCCTGAACGTGATGGTGCGCTTTGTACGCTGCCTGGGCAGGTGGACAGGAACGGTAAAGTGAATGGCGTGATGGTCAGATACAGCTAGGTCCAGGCACTGCAGACAGGAGGGAGTTGTACCAGTGGAGCACACCAGATCCAGCGTGTGACCTTTGGCGTGGGTGGGACCTTGAACATGCTGTATGGTGTTGAGGCAGTCCAGCAGTGACAGGAATACAGCGGCAAACGTGCAGCTGCTGTGAGTCCACATGGGTATTGAAGTGAGCATGTAGATGGAGCAGACAGTGGCGAGGAGCCCAGATACCTCGGGCATGAAGGTAGTGGAGGCTCTGGAGGAGCAGTTGCGACAGAGCATCTATCAGACAGTACAGATGAAATAGTATGATCAGAGTAAACAAACTTACACTGGGAGCCCCTGTGCACATAACGAGGGTGAAGTTGCAGTGAGGAGTATTTTATGAATACTGTTACGTGCAGTGCTTTATGCCTGCACTTGTATGCTATTTTGTGTTGTGTAATAATTGCGTTAACTGTTACAGCCGTTGGTAACTGACCAAATCAGAAGCCTCATTTGAACGTATATGAAATGGACGGATTGTACAGCTATTGTACATCAGTTAAATGCAAATACTCTGAGCTTTCCAAAAACTTTCTTATCCAGCGTCGGCGATTAAACAAGAACATCCATGAATGTTCCACGGAGACAGCCAATCACAGACCCTATTGACAAAAGAGTAAAACACTACATTGATCAGAGTCTTAACAATCCTATTAATTCTAGTCATATTAAAGTGAAAGAGCTGAAGGGAGTGATAAAATTTACAGATCGATCATTATCATAGCGCACAGTAAAATCCTAACGTACATCGTAAACCACGCCTGTGCCCATAGTCATAAGTAATATGAATAACATACTTAGTGTTAATAACAGTGCTTTCGATAAAACCTGCTCCTCCTTTTGTGTCTCTTTCTCTGGCAATTTAATTAAATTGCTTTGTGAATCTTTGTTTCCTCAAATCAATTGGGGAATTTTCCCATAACAAATTTATCTCTGTTCTTCAGAAGGCAAGATATTAAGTTGTGGCTCCGGGAACAAAAATAATGAAACTGTAATGGTAATTATTCCTGGAAGAGATGTCTACTGCAGTTATACTTTGAGATGGACAAGTCAATACGCTGGATATTGTTTCTGATATAGTTTTCACAGATGGAGCCAATTTGAGATTGGCAATGACTTTTTAAATTAATATAATCTCTATAAACTGTGGATTAAAATGGGGTTGAATTAAACTCTGACAATAAGGAGGGCGCACGCCCAACGGACATAAACGCGATGTGATGACCAACAGAAAATTGAATAAATAAAATAAAATACAAAATAAGATACATGCTTCATGCACTCATCCATGCATCCAGATTGTGTACTTGGCATGTATGGGTGCCATCGAGCAACCGATGACAGGCCCTCACTGCTACTGTTTGTCATATCGTCAGGTCAAGGTTCCTATACCATCAACCCTAAGTATCTGCCGACACCCATCCGATAAATAGTCCTGAACAACAACATGACTCTTCCTACTCTCAGACAACTTAACTAAACTAATACTTTTCTTGATTTCAGCTGTGTTTTAAGGGGGATCATTTGTCAGCAGTTCTTGGAACTAGGATAACTTCAGAGAGCCTAAGTCCCTCCTCTTCCGGTGGACCACCATGGGACCTCATTTCGGAACAAAATATGTACGGTAGTCAATGGCGAGAGACAAATAATGAATCACACATATGATGTTTGTCAAAAGATCATTTTGCAAATCCACAAATTCGCAGTTTGTCGTAAAACTGTTAATATAAGACTGTGAAAATACGTAATTAGAAAGACTACACACCCAAAAGTCGTGTAAGTGACGTCATAACTTTCTCTCTCCACAAGCTACCCAGAGCCGCTGAAGCTAACGTTAAGGTGATGCCCGTGTGTTTCATACTGGGATGTAGTCACACGAGCAACGGGTTCTGCTCATTCTTCCGCTTCCCGGCTGATAAAATAACGAGGAGTTGCTGGATAAAACACAACAGGTAAGACGAGAGATGTAGTGCACTGAGCGGTTTCACACAAAACGAAATGTTACTTTACTGTTTTACGACAAACTGTGACTTTCTTGACTTGCAAAATGATATTTTAAATTGACAAACATCATATGTGTATGGCACAATTCAAACAGGATCAAAAAATTATGATGATTGGTTCACTGACTATTTAAACTATTGCATGGACTCTTTCAGTTCCACTGATAAATTGGGTCTGTTCAGATTTAATGTGCTAGATAACTAGTATGATATACAGTATCCCTTTTTGTCACTAGTTTTGTTTGTGTTTTTACACTCAAACTGGACGACATACAGTTGGCCCATGATTGATCCTACAAGCTATGCAGCCATGACATCTCCTGCGAAAAATGTAATTTGTTTAGTACACTGTCAACAGTAAGGCAAATGCCTTTCAGAAGAAAGGCGATGGGACCCCATTTAAAAATGCAATGCTTGTCTGCGCATGAGGCAAGGGCGCGCCACGTTGTACATTTATGTGAAGTGATATATTGAATCCAGTGTTCATGTCATGCCCTTCATTTTCACTATATGACACGAGGTCCTCGCGTCCTTGTTCTAGTTGTGTGTATATAGGCTGCCTGTCTCTCTGTCCCTCGTGCCAAACATATTGTATTGTATTGTATTGTGCCTCTTAAGTCAGAGGCACATTTGTAGTAAACTGTATTTCAATGTTTCTGGTCATTATATTCACCTTATTCTGCCCTGCCCACTTTTAATACTTTGCCTCTTCTGCCTTTTGTCATCTGACTACCGCTATCGCGTCAACTTCCGGTAGCTAGCTAGTCAGCAGATTTGTTTATATATATCGTTAGATAGCTAGAATCTAAAATGACAAACACATCATCAAATGGTTCAAAATGGGAGCACACAGAAAACATCATGAGAAGGTCAGATGGTATTATATTGTCCCGTCCGTCTTCAGTCATAACGTGGGTAGACGATATGAAGAAGCCGACCAGTATTTACACAGCGCAATTTCGTCAGTCGAGCTGCCCGAACCACTCAGCGTAGAAGGTAAGACTCACACCTATCACACATTATTATTATTTATTATTATTATTATTATGTATCTTGTACTTAACATTTCATGATCATTCATATATTGCAAAGTTTGTTTGTGCTGTTAGCATAAGTATATAAACATATATTAACATGTGTTTGTGGACATATGCAAGCTGCTGAACTGATGACCATCTGTATGGAAAGTATCTTGTGAAATCTCTTAATGGTACAATGGAGCAAGGTAAGTGAATGGAGTCTAGGCAAGTATATGCAAAAGGTAAGGTAAAGGTAAGCTATGGTAGGTAATATTAAGTCTATATATCATCAATCACTCTTTATCACCTGCTATGAGGAATATGCAAAAGGTAGGTAAGCATCAAGTGTAGTATTAATTATTATTACGGGGGTGGTAGTCTAGTGGGTAAGGAACACTGCTTCCAGACGGAGCACCGTAGAGTCATGGGTTCATGTCTGCCACCATTGTACCCCTGAGCAAGGTACTTAACCCTGAGTTGCTCCAAGGGAATGTCCCTGAAATAGTTAAGTACTTGTAAGTCGCTTTGGATAGAAGCGTCAGCTAAATGCGCTTAATCTAAATGTATAGACAACTGTGAAAGTTTTGAATTATTGTCTTGAGTATATAAACTCATCCACTATATGCCATACCTGCACTATTTATGCCCTCACATACCAATACATACTTATACTACTGTCCATACTGTATATATCTGACTTATAGTGTATTTATATCTATACTACTGTCTATATTGTACATATCTATAGTGTATACACTGTATTCATATCATACCTCCAGCTGTTTATTCTGTAATGTCTACTAGTGGCATGCATTACTTGTACTTAACACCTGCACTATATATTTCATACTTCTGCTTATACCTGCACTGCCTACTGTGGATATGCAGTCAGAGGCACAGTCGTGTGTGCGAGTGAGCCCGGATGGAGTTTTGAACTCGGAGGAACTGCTGGAGATCAAATGCCCTCCAGGGTAATGAGTCTCTGGAGGACCTGATCAGAAGCCAGATGTACGACGTGAAGATGGTGGGAGGTGACGCCTCAGCTGCAGCCAAGTGGTCTGCTGGGCTTCTACATGCAAGTGCAGCTTGGCATGTTCTGCACAGGCCTGAGGGCCTGTAAGCTGCTCATCTGGGCTCCATCACAGCATGGTTTGCTACAAGTCCCACACAATGAACGATTCTGTGCCAAGACTGTAGCTAGACTTAAAGCTTAAAGTCTTTATTTTAAGTATATGCTCCCTCATGTGTCTGATGAGTTTCAGACAGGCCATTTCAACATATTGTTGTGCCCGTTCCTCTGCACTTGATCTTGTCTGCCCCCTTGTGTGTGTCTGCATGTATGCATGTGTGTATCATGCCCCCCCCCCTCCCTCTGTGTCTTGTCATATGTCAATCAATGTTTGATGGGTTTTTTTTGACAGGGATGGGAATAATTAGTATTTAGGATAGGATAATAGGTAACCAATTGGAGTCAGCTTGTAATGCATCTTTTTAGTAATTGTTAGTTGTATAATATGCTGTACAAAGTGTTTGTTGTTTTCATATTTCACTATTGAATTGTTATTATATGTAATAAGCCAAGAATTCATTTGCAAAGGTGTTGACATCTGACCTAAATCACAAGGTTAATAAAAAATAACTAACATAACATCTGGTCACATTGTATAGGTTCATAAAAAGAGAATGAAGTAGATGGACCCGGAAGTAGGATCACAAAACAAATGCGTTGGCGTCACCTTTGTTGTCATGGAAAATAGGTTGAATATTGGGACAGGATAGTGGTTAGGGTGTTTGACTCCTAGCCGAAAGGTTGGGGTTCGAAATTCCCCAATGCCCGCAGTCTACCTGTTTGAACAACCCAACCCCATACCTGTATCTCAATGATTTACTGTAAATTGCTTTGGATTAAATAAATTTGTTTGGGAGATATTTCCCATGATTCATAGTAACATTAACCACCTGTATCAAAGCCAAAAGGTTACTCAGGGTAAGGTTCCATGCTTGCGTAAGAGGTCAACTAGAGCAGTGTACCCCCTCAGCCCCATCACTATAGGTACCCCTTCATCCACGACCAAACCAGAAATGTTTTCCTTTTAACTAATACTACTATCATTTAGCATCATTATAACCATCGATGGTAATACTGATTGATACTATTGATGGTACTAGGTGTACCCTTTAATGATCAGCAACAATCAACATAAAACATTGTGGAGTGTGTGTGTGTTGTTGGTGGCTGGTTTAAGCAGCCTCACCTGGCCCGAGTCAGACTGATTAGACTCTGGGGCTGCTGGGTGAGGGCATTGGCCAATCAAGGCCCACAAGTTAAACCGGCCATCACCACACACACTCAGGAGGAGCGCTAGCATGTCAGCACGTACCACCTGCTCTGCCAGTTCAAACTATCTCAAACTTTACAATACACCAGTTGAATCATCATCTGCCTGTGTCCTACTACTGGAGAAGCCCTGAAAACCCATTGTAGATGGCATGTGGCAGAGGAAACTGCCACCAACATATTTAACGAATTCAACAAATATTCATGTTTTACGTAATCATTTTTATAAAAATCTTCAGAAGCCCCCCCAGCGGTGCACCCAAGGAGATAAAGGATTCCATCCAGTCACTCAGAAGGCCCAGTAAAGCCAGCCTCTGTCAACATTCATTTGATGAAGGTGTTTTCTTAGTAACCTTCAGAGCACACTGCCACACACACACACACACACACACACACACACACACACACACACATGTAAACTGCAGCACGACAGTGAAGCTACAGCTCACATCAATTTGAAAAACCCACCAGCAGTAATTGTTTCTCAAGGTTGTCCAAGCAGACGCCAGCCAGGAATTTATTTATTTTAACCTGGTAAGAAACACACACACACACACACACACTTAAGAATCAGGAAAAAAAAGAAGAAGCTGCCTGTCACGAGAGAGTAGCACTATGGATATCATTATACATTATTTACTTGTTACTCTGCCATTGTAATTATTTATACCCAACAGGGCAGTTATGGATGGACGGTATGGATTGAGAGGTTCAGTAGGCCTACATGACATATGTCAGAGAGCTTCGCTTTGCTCTCGGCTACTCAATTGTTTATAACCATCTGGCTGGACAAGTGTTGTTAACCATACATGGCTGCTCATCTGAAAACCCTGCATTCCATCATACGCTACTACGCGCTGTGAAAATCAGCAGCAGTGTTTGGCCGGCTGCTATGCTCATTTCAAGCTATTTGATCAGGGCATGATATACAATACAACACACCTCTTCTGCCGCCAACGGTATATTTGATTAACACACCGTCAGACTGCGCGTACCATACGTCTTTATTTGGTACCACCACTCCCACATGGAGGACAGTGACATGTCGTGATGACACTCCAGTGATCTGAGGACAGACCTTTCCTCCGATCTCGACGGGGACAGCCGCTCGTCTGCACAACGAGGTGCGACGGAACAAAAATGAATGGTTTCTGGCAGCGTGATTACCGTGGATCCCCCCCCCTCGCACCAGTCGACGGCCAAACGGGATGTAACTGCATAATCATCGGCCCTGTCTTTACACTCAAGTCTGCTGGGCTGTGTGCCCCACCTCTCTTCCTTTCCCTCCAGTTATTTTATATTATATTATATATATTACTTATTTGATCTTTCTTTTTTTCTTTTTCCACATGCAGACAGTTGTCTCCGTCGTCAAGCCTGTTATTGTGGCTGTCGGCTGTAATAAAGACAAAGAGACACACGGGCAGAAGATGGAAATATGACACAAGGCAGTCAGAGAGTTTGACGGGAGAGAGGAGGAAGGAGAGAGAGAAGGCAGGGGAGAAATAGAGGGAAGGGTTCGAGAGGACAAACAGAAACACACAGCCATGCTTATTTTACTCATCATCGTCATGTCATCTTTCCATATTTAAGGAATTTCAATTTAGTCATAACACTACACCGGCTAAACTGGTGTAAACACTGTATCCTTTGTTCTCTGCCATTCTCAGTCTTCCACAAAACATTCATTCGGTGCCACCTGCCAGGTCCTCTGGGTGCGTCGTTCTCCCCCTGCCAAATAATAACCAAAAAATAACCAATGAAACCCTTGAATTACCGTGGTTCAGCGAATTGTCTTCGGGATGTTCCGTTTGACATTCTCTTCTCTCGACGAAGGACCTCACTGGCAGCGAACCAGCGGCTCCTTCTTCGTTTGTACAGAACTGGCAACTTAATAACACAACAACAACAACAAGACTTTGGAGACTTTGGTTGCCATTTGAAGGGCCTCTGTGCCCTCACTGCATAGGCCTACAGGGGTTAATTAGAAAACCCACTTTACTGGAGTGTTTAAAAGGATGAAATTAAAAATTTACCGGGGGCTTCTATGGTTCCAGCAAGGAGACCACCAAGGTGGATGCATCTCCCACCCCCACACTGCTCAAGCACACTGAGAGTAAATATATTGAGACTCAATCACTCAAGTACTGACGCCAAAGTAGTATTTAAACAGAATTTCATCAAAAGTACCGCACCATGGTCAGGTGCTGCTTGTGACGTTCGCAAATTGGTGCGCTTGATTTTATTGAAAGATATTATCCTGGTATTAATGAAATAAACCTGGCGAGATTGCTAACTAATGAGATGCAAATGCTGTTATTGATTGGGCTGACACCATGCAGGCATCCCTGTAATCGAGTGCCTTTTCTTAAATTATTAATCACCTCAGTGTAGTGCTCAGGCTGGTGGCTGAGCACTACACGACAGGCGGTAGGTCGGTAAGCAAAATAAACTGCAAAAGCATGGGGTTTTTAAACTGTTTACAGGGCACACTGGGGTCAAAACATCACATGTTCCTCCTCCACCTCCCTATTTACACCAGTAAGCTGGGAAAGCACAGGCATTTCAGGCGGATCTTCAAACACAAATAGTCGCTGCCCAAATAGAACCATGCCGGGTCACCACAGAGCACAGTGCCCTGCTCAATCAGAAACATGCAGTCACCAGAGACTACTATTGCTCTTTAGTACTATTAATCATTTAGCTTTCATCTAAAGTGTCTTTCAGTGAATTCAGATACATGTCATGAAGGAGCATGTAGGCTAGAGGTTAGGGCATCCTGCTCCACGATGCCTACAGGTAGACTGGTGGATATTGGGGTTACAACTCAGAAGAGCCTTTCGGCTGGGAGTCAAACACTCTAACCTCCTGTGAACTCACCACCACCAACATTCAGAGCAGACTTTAAAGTTGTGTAGGCTTGGACAAACTTTGAATAAGACAGTGTGGTGCTTAACGCCCCCAGTGCAGATTTTGCAAGCTTAGCCTGGGATTTGAACCAATGACCTCTTGTTACTGTAAGGTTTCTATTGACACCGCAATTACAATTGGTTCTGTGTCTAAGGCGTATGGCCCATCTGGGATGACAGGTGAAACTTCAACATACAAAATGTCTATTGGCAAATGGATCGTTAGTTCATGATCTGCCATGGTTTTATCATGGTTTTATCCCAAAATGATAATTTTGTTAGAAATAGGATGTTAAAGTGTGAAAAGAGGGTCTAAATATTTAAGCATTCACCCGTTTAGCTCTGGCTAAAGTTCACTCCAGACGTGCCCCTTCAAAGATGTAATTGGATAAGTCGTTCATTAAGATGAAAATTAAACATTCATTCCATGCTGAGGCCTCCTGAAACCTCTCTTTCGTAAGGGTAATTACATTTTTGGACAGATTTTGGTGATTCATTTAATCAAGCCTTTTTTTTTTTATGTGTAAAGACCAGAGATATACAGATAAAGGTATAAATTTGAGCTATAACATCAAACGTGATCAGTAAGGTAAAGGGGGTAAGATAGTATATTGGCTACAGTGTTGGACTTCCAGCCGAAAGGTGCTGGGTTGGATCCCCAATGTCTGCAGCCTACTTGTGGGCATCCTTAAGCAAAATGCCCCCTAATCCCTACCTGCTCCTGAATGACATGTATCTGAATTCACTGTAAGGCGCTTTGGATAAACGTGTCTCCTAAATGTCTACATAGTAAAGTGATCCCAGTAATACCTTAAGCTAAGTTACAGGAAGGCTTCACCAAGAACCAACATGACAGCCATGTTCACACCATAGGATCGCATGGTAGATCGTCAGGGATCGGGCCTCGCTGTATCGGTTTCATAGCAAACAAAGTCCACCAATAGGAATGTACTCAGCTAGAGTATGATGTGTGGCATCTCCAGAGGGGAAAAAAAGCTACCTAAATGGGATCACTTGTAGGTGACGAGGGTGTGTGTAGCGGATATAACTTGACAGGCCATTTTGCTTCTTTTCCAGCAGAACACGAACATGAGCCAACCAGTCAGGTCACATTAATACCACGCGGAGCCGGTTACATGCACGTGAATAATCAACCGCTAAGTACACGCTTTGCCGCGTCTCCGATATTGCCTTAAATAGCGTGGGCCGGTTCCAAGAAGGTCTGTTATTGCTCTCACAGCGTGCATTTTTGATAGTGTTTAATAGTGTAAGCGTGCAGCAAAGCCATAATTCTAAAAGCAAGAAGACTCCCAAGAGAATCCATACCACGTAACATCTATAGCGCCGTGATGGTTCTACGCCGATAGAATGTGACTATCACCATCAGTCCGGTACGATCTCCTGTCAACTATAGTAGCGTAGTTGACCTGAGATAGAGTGTGCATGGAAACATACACGGGGAAGTCTGTTCATTTGAGGAACAAGCATTTATTTTCAAAAGTACATTCTGAGTATCAATCAAGGGATATAACCTTGATCAACATATTCCTTGATGGAAATTGTAACAGGCATTGACTTGAAGGAGGAGGCAGCCACCAACAGCTGACCAGAGTGGAGATACCCCTCTCTGTTTGATTTTTACATTCATAAAGAAACTAACTTCAGGCTTTACACATTAAGTAGGGAGGTACTGGATACAGACATTCAGCTGCAGGGGCGGAGAAGGAAGCTTTTCTACCCAGGGGGAATCCCTACCCATCGTGAGGCTTATCCTCTGGGTTGTCTTCCACCAGATGTTGCTGCAGTCTTCCATGGCTCTATGTCTAAATTGGTCTTCTCAAATGAGATGAGATAGAGAGAGAGAGAGAGAGAGAGAGATGTTTATCAGTGAGAACAGGCGGTCAGTGGGACATGTGGTCCGAGCCAGCAGATGAGAACAAAACATCATCAGTCTTCGGTCAAATCCATCCAACCCCAACCTCCCATTGGCTCACAGTGGAGACTAAACCTGGACACTTACCCTCTGCCAATGTTTTACATGTGAACATGATGCCATGCAGGCCTGTAGAAGCACATTGGGCAGCGTAAGCCAGGACCACCTGTAACCACGAGTAAAAGCTCAAGTCTTCATTGTAAAACACACACTATACAGCCTGATGCATGCAGATCATTTTCCAAAGTTCTTCTTGGAAATGAACAAACACGAGAGGGAACTAGAACAGTGGAGAGAATATGATGAACACTTCATTGTTGTTGCTGTTGAAGCGTATCGACCCGGGGCTGACCTCCCGCAAATAAAACAGAAGTATTGAATTAAACAGTAAAGGAGTATTGCTCCTTTACTCGCTGTCGTCAAACTCAAACGTCAAGCTCTCGTTCTTAGGCCGCTAGACACACACTACTTTTCCTCCATGACCTCCTTCTATGCAGACGTCTCTAGTCCTAAGAGGGTCCCTCTGTGATCCAACCTTCCCTCCTCCTCTTCCTCCCCATCTCGTCCCAGTGACTCGTGGGGGGTCCACCACTTAGCGCTGTCCCACTGCTCGCTGTCCCGCTGCTCGCCGGTGAGCGCGGCGGTAGCGGTGGTGCCGAGCCTTCTGGGAGCTGTCGCAGTGGAGGCGTGGTGGTGGCGAGCAATATTGATCGTAATAAGCATGGCAAATGACCTCTGGAGTATTTTTAGAAGGGAGCTGCAGGACTCCAGAGGAAGCAGTAACGGTTTTGAGGAATGAGCCCGTCGTCCTCTCTCTATCTCTCTCTCTCTCTCTATCTCTCTCTCGCACGCGCTCTCTCTCTCTCGCTCTTTCTCTCTCTCTCTCTCTCTCTCTCTCCCTCGCTCTCAGAGTCGGCCCGGCACCATTGCCGTAAAGTCTGCAACTCCTCACTCCCTGAGGCTCCGTTAATTATTCAACCCAGCCTGCACCGCCCCCCCCTTACCACCACCACCGCCCCCGTCTCTGTTCTGTGCCCTCTACGAAACGAACGTCACCCCAGCATGTGAGTAAATGGTTTCACCACCGGAGCAATCCGCCAGAATGTTCCGCTTAAAGAAAAGATAGAAAAAGAAGAAGAAAAAAACCTTGCCATAAATCAAAGCTCGGAAGAAAAAAAAGAGTACAAATCATAATAATTCCTGTGGTTGTATGGTGGTGATTAATGTAATTTAATATCCTTATGTAAATGTCCGTTTCCCAAGTGGAGCGAGCACCGGTGTGGGGCTGACTCCTCTGTAATGGGCTGTGTGTGTGCATGTGTGTGTGTGTGTGTGTGTGTGTGTGTATGCACGTGTTAAGATTGGATTAAGAAGTGTGCCTTGCTACTTTTGGAGGGAAGAGGGAGAGAGTTGCCTTCACGTGTCCTTGTCAATCACAGCCTTGCTTATTGTTACAACAGCGCAGCTTTCCTATCTGACGAATGGGCCAAGCGATTCCACCTGCTCTGGGTTTTTAATGGCGTGCGGATGATTTTCTCTTTTTGGTGATGAATGTAGAGCAGCCATTTTGTGGGTTTGTGGCAGTTTGTGACGGCTATGCTATTCTAATCATGTCTGGAAACCGCCTGAATGAATCCTTGCCACTTCTTTAACCCTGCTTCAAACCCTTCAATAAAATGTAAATGCTCTGACGTTGTGATCACGTCATAACGTTGATGGAAACATTACACTTTTTACTGCGCTTGAAAAAGTAATTCTAACTCATTGCCCAGATATCCTTTACACCACGGCTATCTCTATAAGCCATGTCCACACACTACACAGCAGAGATGTAGAAGCAGCAGTTCTTTGGTCAAAGGTCATCGGCCCACAATAGCGTTTTCATCAGCGTTTTGAAACCGCTGTCCATCCCCACTTCTTCAGTTTGTGTCTTTTCTCATTGCGCATGCCCCAGATCTCTTTCACCAGCCAGCGATGTTTGGATCACAATCACAATTATTACACCATCGTCATTTTCAGAAATAAAAGTTTTGCCCGTCGACACAGCAACATAAGGTCAGCGTTTTCAGATTCATCCACTTTTCAAAAAAGCTCAGTTTTCAGTGGTGGAAAACGCTGGCTTTGTGTGTACCCAAGGCCAAATCTGAAGAAAAATTATCTATTTTTTTGTGTAGAAAATAAAAAAAATAAAACCATAAATAAATAAAGCAATTTCTCATAAAACATTTATAGATACATTAAATAAGAAGAAGTAGTAATAATAATAACAAGGATAAACTGAATTGAATGAAATGAAAATACAAAGTGTAGTGTGCAGAAGCCTGCCAATAGGACCTGACCTTTCTCTCTTCTCACATTTTATGTGTCTGTGACATGGCTCTCTACGCGCTTTAGCATCTCTTAAGATAAGAATTTGTAAGAATCTACGCACACATGCACACAGACACACACCTAAGTGCACACACACACACACACCTACGCGCGCACACACACACACACACCTACGCACACACACACACCTACGCACACACACACACCTCGCGCACACGCACACACGCATGCACGCACACAGCACACAGATTACCTTGATTAGTACCAGGAGATTTACTGGCCGTGACAGGTCACCGGGAGTCGGGTCTATTTCCAGGCTGGTGGTGCTTGTGGTGTTGTTGTTGGTGGTGGTGGTGGTGTGTCTAACGGCTGGAAGTAACCTGCGGTGCGACCTGATGTTTCGTGCGTCACACGCCAGAGAACATGGGAAAAAAACGTTTTTATTTACTGTGACGGGTGGCCACTAGGACCCAGCAGACACATCACAGGGTATAAATAGGGGTGTGGCCGTAGCGAAACCCTTCCGTTCCATTTCCTCTAACCTAGGGAGGCTTGAGAGAGAGAGTGATGGCTGGGAAACTAAAGTTGGGTCGATGTTTGTAGGAGACGAAGAAACTCTGAGGTAATGTATATAACCAAACATGCTGCTAGTGCTGTATTTGAATTACAAATGGTGACTTATTGAATGTGTGTGTTTTAGTGAAACCTGATACACAGCCAATAATTTGAAAGGTATGTTTTATTAAAGGTGTGTATATTTTCCTATGTTTAACATGACTATATTCTGTATGATGTGTATATTCATTTTCATAGACAATTTCATGTTTTAATGCAAACAGGGAACTTATCAGCCTGATTTTTGTTTTTCAGATTCACAAGCTGCTGTTTTAGTCAACCAGTTTGCCTATTTTTGTAATTCGTTAAAACTCTCTCTCGGTCTGCTGGTTCTCCTGTAGTTTTCCTGTCTGGTGCAGGGAGCCAGTGGGTGGAGCTGAGAGGGTCGTTAGCTGATGTTGTGCACCTGTGCAGGTAAGGCCTGCTGGGGGCTTTATAAGGTGGACCACGTCAGCCATTTGCTCTCTTCCTCTACATACAGTTTTGCTTTTGGTCTTTTGTTTTGTCTGTGTTCTCGCTGTACAACATGTGTGTGTGTTCATAAATTGTTTCATCCCTTTAAATCCTGTGTGGACTCCCATCTTTTCCTGGTCGTAACAGTTTTTACCGTCTCTGGTTACTCTAGTTAGGGGTTTTCATAGTTTGTTATTGACATCAGGCCTAGTATTCCTCATACTACCACACTTATTCCCACGAGTGCAGTGTATACACATTTGTATCGATTCTTTACATTTCAATCTGCTGAGCGTAGTGCTCATTTCTTTAGTATCTTTTCATCGTTAGTTAAATGGCTTCCATGTGGCCACCTTAAAAGAATACTGGTTGTATTGGTGTTTTATGTTCTCTTCATTCATGAAATTGAATGGCTGGTCTAGTTTAGTCCTTATGACATCTAATCGTAATCTACTGTTGAATAGAATATCATTCATTTAGATGTAATGTGATGGAACATATAACCTTCGCTTGGTCACATTTTAATGCAGTTTATTTTAGTCTTTCATTTTTCGGAACTAAAGTATATCCTGTGGTTCGGTATGTATGGCTGTGCGGTAGCCATTTTGTAGCCAAATAAATTTCTTTCCGTACTATTAACTTTACAATAAACTGGTTCCCTCCAGCATTGAATGTGTTCATTAAACATGGAAAGTAATAAAAGAGTAGGTAACGGCCGTCTTGTTTGTTTTCAACTGCCACGAAAGTAATTTTCATATGCAGCCTACGAATAACAATAATTCTTATCAAAGAGGGACTTATGCTGTACTTAAACAATTTTAATGCTTTGTGTATGTGTTTTCCCCAGTTCCTGGCAGTTTCCATTTAACTGCATCCTCAAGTGGTAAATCATGAATTATGCAGTCCCATATTTTTTTAATCATCCAGGAGTTTTCTGAAACCCAATCAAAACCGCCGCGACCATTACCTCAGTGTGTACACACACACACACACTCTCTCACTCCATGCATCTGCTTTAAATAATTCAAACGGTAGCGATAATCAAATGGAATGGATTCCATGGTTTGTTTATTCACACACCCGCCTTTAACTGTCGTTTCTCCATGCCTCTGCTTCATGACTCCTAGGGAGGGAGAGGTAGCGCCCGCCCCCCCTCCAAGAGGCCTTTTACAGTTGATGTGGGGATGCGGTATTGGCAGGTGTGAGGATGGAGGGAAAGGGATAAGTGTGAGGGAGCAGAAGAGAAAGTCCTGAAAGAGCGAGAGCAGAAAGGGGGAATGGGATAAAGAGATGTAGCAGAAAAAGAGGTGTGTGTGTGTGTGTGTGTGTGTGTGTGTGTGTGTGTGTGTGTGTGTGTGTGTGTGTGTGTGTGTGTGTGTGTGTGTGTGTGTGTGTGTGTGTGTGTGTGTGTGTTTGTATGTGTTTGTGAGTGTGTCTGTATGCCTATGTGTTTGTATGATTGTCTGTATTCATATGTGTTTCTGTATGAGTGTGTCTGTATGCGTATGTTTGTATGAGTGTCTATATGCGTATGTGTTTGTATGAGTATGTGTAT
>OOFB01038773.1:33056-49468 GCA_900323305.1 Trachyrincus murrayi
CTTGGTGGTTCAGGAGTATCTCAGTTTACTTGTAGTGGTAGTTGACTTAAAACGAACGGAGTCGTGTGTGGACATTTGACAGCGTGGGTCACCATTAAGTGTTGGAGCACCCAGAAGAAACCAAAACACAGAAACCATCTAGTATGAATAATGTCCTCAATATGGAAAATTGCATAAAGGTTGAATACATCTGTAAGCTATATCGTCTTGATGTTAGACTTTTTTTCACTTGATATGTTTTGTAACTTGTGTGGAATCTTGAAGTATTGAAGGTTATGTTGACAGGTGTCTAACTGATCGTCAATGTTCTTCACCTACTTGTTCTTTGCTGGGATGAAATCCTCGTGTTTTAAAGTTCAACAGCAGGAATCCATTGAAAGGTTTCACACGTCTGCTTTAAACATATAATATGTGTATGTGTGTGTGTGTGTGTGTGTGTGTGTGTGTGTGTGTGTGTGTGTGTGTGTGTGTGTGTGTGTGTGTGTGTGTGTGTGTGTGTGTGTGTGTGTGTGTGTGTGTGTGTGTGTGTGTGTGTGTGTGTGTGTGTGTGTGATCACCCCCTTGTACCACCGCAATCTACCCCCCCCCACACACACAAACCCCTGTCCTTCCCCTGTGGACACTACCCTGTTTCCCGGTTGCATCGATATTAACCAGCTTAGAGCCTTAATTATGTTATGTAAGCAGTGAGATCAAGGCGCATATTGAAAGCATCCTTCTAAGCTAGTGTGTCTGTATGCGTGTGTTTTAATGAGTGTGTCTGTATGCGCGTGTTTGAGTGTGTGTGTTTGTATGTGTTTGTGAGTGTGTCTGTATGCCTATGTGTTTGTATGATTGTCTGTATTCATGTGTTTCTGTATGAGTGTGTCTGTATGCGTATGTTTGTATGAGTGTCTATATGCGTATGTGTTTGTATGAGTATGTGTATGCGTATGTTTGTATGAGTGTCTGTATGCATATGTTTGTCTGTATGAGAGTGTGTCTGTATGTATGTGTTTGTCTGTATGAGAGTGCATCTTCCATGCCCTTAAATAACTTCTCATATATACCGTAAATAAAAAAGTTCTTATAACTTTCATAAGTGACCATAACCAAACTGCATTCATCAAGAAAGGTTTCTGGGTCTGATCGTGTTGAAACATGAATACACCGTACATCTACCTCTAGCCGTGTTTTCTTGACAAATATATACCTTTATATATATACCTGACTTTCTTCAAGCTTTAGAGAGAAATACTTTATTTTCAACATTGCTGCCTTGTAGTTTACTTGTAAGCCTGTAATATATTTGTTTAATAAGGACCATTGCAATTATAAAGGACATTGTTGACCTCCGTAATTGGCTTTGTGTAGTGTTTGTATAATTATTTGCAAGCCGAAGCACAAAATGCCACAGTGCACTGAGTGCTTGGCTAATACATGTAGGTCGACCCGGTAAATGGGAGTGGAAAAAGCTTTTTTTTCCTCCAGTAAATTTCACGGTGGCATTGGACTGTATGGCTCACACAATTACAAACCCTGACATTATTTCAATAACAAAGAAATTATGACACTATCGACTGCAGCGCTGTTAAATATATTGGTCCGGAATTCATAGCTGGCAAAGTGTAAGTGGAACGATTGTGACTCGTGATTGCTCATTGATCAAGTTGTCTCTCTCTCTCTGTGATGGCACAAATTTAATTAAAACGAGCACCTGAGATTTAGGTTGCAATTCAAAGCCTTAAGTGACAATATGTAAATGTTCTTGTCATTAGAGGGGGCATTGACTTTCACAACAAAGCAAATCAAGAATCAATGTCTAGTTTCTTCCATCTACCAGAGATCCTCTTTATCCTGAGAATCCACTTCATCCAGAGTTGATTACAGCTTCAGCTGAACTTCTGGCGACTGCACACTTCAACGCTCTTGTTTTCTTCAGTGTGTTTTCTGTAGTGTGTGTGCTTCAGTGTCCTCAGTGAAAACCCCTCCTTTAGCTAGTTTTTCTTTTTTTTACTATCGGTTGTTTTTTTCCCTCCAAATGGACATCAGAGTAGTTTAGATAATGGAACCTCACATAAAACACAGTAGATGATAATGGTGTTAAGTGTGAATTAGTCCGTATACCTACAAAGCAGGACAAGAGTGTGAGAGCCTATCGACTGTTGTGGGTTTAAGAGGACATTATGTGTGTATTTGTTGTGTTCTAATGATTTCTTGGATGGACATTGTGTTTGTTAGTACCAATGTCTGCATGGCCATTCTAATGTAATATTGACCAAACCACGAAACCCTATAGCAAACAAACAAAAAGATTTTTGTTGTTTGCATCTTGAGACTAGGAAACATATTTCATATTCTAGTATTCATCCAGTTCATCAACTTCTCACACTTATTAGAATAATGCAGAAAAAGAGAAGAAAGCACAGAGTTGATTTGCTTACAGAAAATGTATATCAGTTGGTCCTTCTACTGCACCTGTGGGAAAGGTTTTATCAATTTCATTGCCCTTTCTTGTGAAATTATATTTGTGTTTTTTAATGTATGGGAGAACTGAAAATGTAAATAATTTCCAACATTTAGCTGCAAAGAATGAATTCCAATTTACTCCAAAGCCACACAGTAGGCCTTTCAGTAGCATGAGCGTTTTTAGTGTGCGATTTTTGACGTTATGTTTGTTCTCATTCTATAGAACCACGTCGTACACAGAACCAAGCGGTAGAACATCCTCTAGTGGGGCCTTTACTGAGACAACAAGGCGAACGCAAACCAGGGAGGAACGTTTCCCTTTTCCAAGGTTACCACGCGGTAATGACATCTCCCAAGGATCTCGTAGCGAGTGAAAAACCTGGCAGCCATCGTCATTCATCTCTTATTTTCGACAGGAAACTTTTCCACAGTTAATACAGATGCTAATGCGGACGAGCACAGTGAAATGAACACTGCTGTGACACTACCCCTACCTGCTTTCTCCTGTTGAAGATATTGTTGCCACAAATGAAGTGGGGGGGGGGGGCAGGAGAACCTAGTTGTTTGAGTGTTTGACTCCCAGTCAAAAGGTTCTGGGGTTTGAACCCCAATTCCCTCATGCCACCTGTAGGCATCCTTGAGCAAGGTGCCTGACCCTGACCTGCTCATTAATAACTTGTGTCAGGGAAAAACAACAACTGAATAGTTACAGCAAATAGAATATGTAATTTTTCTGTTCAAATGTATGAGTAGGAGTGGTGGTGACCGTGATGGAAAACCATCCGATCGTCTCCAAGCATCCTTGATTAAATCTTTGTGGAGTTACCTTGAGTTGAGTCTTCATGGCTGCCGCTGGAGCTGCTGCCTGTTCTTTTGTTTTACATTTTCTGTGGAGACGCGTCAATATTACTTCATTGTACTTTTGACTGGGGAAATGAAACTTTTTTACAACAACGTTTAAGGAAAATGGCTGCCATAGAAACAGACTCATCTACCCTTGAAACACTATGCTGAAATGAAGCCTGAAACGCTTGTAACAGCTAATGCACAGCATGTCATAAAGGAGTGGCAATTGAGTAGTACTAACTACTAGGCTAGTTGTTGAAAAAGTAGTATCGTGCCATCCGCTAAGTTTGACCTCCAAAAAGTTTGTACCTGTGAAGCGGCCTGCATGCAAATCACCCCATGGTGCTTGACTGGAGAGGGATGGATTGACCCCTTCAGACCAGCAGGTAGAGATTATCCCAAGTGGAGGAGCTTAGGTATCTAAGGATCTTATTCAAGACTGAGGGTGAAATGGATGGTGAGATTAATTGAGTCCTCAGCAATGCAGAAGGTATACCTGATGGTGGTGGTGAACAGGGAGACAAAGCTCTCAATCCACCAGTATACATTCCCATTTCAACCCATTACACACGCTGGTCCACTTTGGTTTTACAGTATCAGTGTCACGCTTTAGCCTCACTTAAATGTGAAATGCACACGTTCGTATTAACCTGGTTAAAATGGGCAAATACCTGGCTGATGAGCCCTGCGTCCACGTCACGTGACAAAATGGCTGACATTCCTTTTATTCTCAGTGAAGAACGCAATATTTTAACATAGTTTTAGCATTAAAATGCATTTTAATAACATTTATAGCGGAAAATGTACATTTTATTTTCATAATCTTCATTCAGTGACTGTATATCATTGAATTTGTTAGTTAATGCAATGTTTTCTATCGTTGCTATGGTGGTTGTGCTGTTGTGTAGTTATCTGAGCTGTTATGTGTTATTTTATGTAAACGATGATGTTCTTTCAATAAAAACGTAGATTTTAGAGTGCCCCAGGGATGATGTATTTCTTCTTCTTCTTCTTTGGATTTCTACCACAGCAATGCGCCTAGTCACCCTCCGGTAAGCTGACATGTTTTTATGGGCCAACCCGGAAGTTGTCGTCGCCATTGCTTCACCAAAAAGTCCATTCCAAAGGTTCATTTTATACATAAATTTTGTTTAACAAGAAATGAATACCGCTTTTAAGGTTTTTGCAGCGAAAATGCAATCAATAATGTAAAAGGCAGACGAAAAGGGGGCATTTTGAGCATATGGCAAACCTTAATCTTTAGAAAGAATCCCATTAATGTTTCAATGTTAATTCATGTTCCAATGGCTTACTATTTCATTGAGTTTAGCCCCTATTGTTGCAGCTTTTTATTTGCTCAATGTTTTTGACAGTACACGAAGACATTGCTGATTACTGCAATATTAGTAAATAGATTAATGACTTAATGACTGACCCATCTGGGTCCTGATGCTAGACCAGTTGAGAACCACTGGTCTAGGACACTTAGGAGTGAGCTAGAGACCTAGTGTCTCTTCTATATATAAGATGGCCTCAAGGACATACAATATTATCAATTTGGTGGCTCTAGCCCTACAGGAAGTGATGCAATCCCTCACTGAGAGGTCATCAGAAGATAAACACGCCATTTATGGTCACCTAGAATGACTTGGGGGTGAGATTTTATATGAATCAGAGCATTGAGGTCATCAATTTGGAGGCTCTAGCCCTACGGGAAGTGGTACTTTTTGTAGATTACCTAGGAGTCAAGGACACTTGGCAGGAAACTAGAGACCTGGGGTCTCTTTTATATGAAAGAGGGCCTGAAGGACATATGAGATTATGAATTTCGTGGCTCTAGCCCAACCAGAAGTGATGCAAATCCTTAATTGGAGGTCATCAGAAGATAAAAAGAGCACACCATGGGGGCCTAGAATGATTTGGGAGTAAGCTAGAGACCTGGGGCCAAGCGCAGCACCATCATAACACCGCTCATTGCCATTATTGCAAAATTATTATTGCACCCCCCTGGGTCCGAGAGGGCTATGGTTCAGTGTGGGGGTCCCAGTCGGGCCCTGGAACAAAGTTGTCAAGCCTCAGGGAGATCCAAATCTCATTCAGGAACCAGTGTGTGAATTTTGGCATCTCTTGAAAGGTCACAAAAAGGGGCGTGACCTGTAATACAGAGATAGGATTAGGGCCTAAAGCGGTTTCAAGTTCCCCTTTTCTGGTAGAATAGAGATAGAAACTTGTGCCTTTAGGCGTGTAAACACAGCTGGCATGTGGACAAGTTTTTCAAGTTTGGGGTCAAAAGTGGTCCACGCCACGCTCCTTCACGAGAAAAAATAGTTAATGTGCATTTCGCTCATAACTCAAAAAAATTTGATAGAGGTCTGATTTTCAGATACGTGTGTTGGATTGGTGTAGGTCTGGGAACATTTTCAGCTCAAAATCTCAGAAGCGGGGTGCGGGGTGAGACATCACGAGATGGAGCATTTGATGATGCTTTGTGAGTCACTTCCTGTAGGGTCTCTATCTCACTCCCAAGTAATGACCTCAAATTAAGGATTTGCATCACTTCCGGTTGGGCTAGAGCCACGCAATTTGTCCTTTAGGCTCTCTTTCCAGTAAGAGAGATCTTACTCCCAAGTCATTCTAGGCGACCATAAACTGTGTGTTTTTTTTGTAACTTCTGATTACCTTGAGCAATTGACTTCCTGTTGAGCTATGACCCCCTACTTTATTGATTGCATTAAAAAAAACCTCAAAAACCTTAAAAGCGGTATTAATTTGTCATGATTATCTTATTCTTGTACATATAAAATGAACCTTTGGAATGGACTTTTTGGCAAAGCAATGGTGAACTTCCGGGTTGCCCCAAAAAAACACTTCGGCTTACCGGAGGGTGACTAGTCTGTCTGCAAATCCAGATGATCATCAAACAGTTACATAAAATAACAGCTCAGATAACTACATAACACAAAGACAATTATTAAACAACAAGCAAGCTACATGGTTTTAGTGATAGCAGCCTCCATAGCAACCACCATAGCAACCACCATAGCAACGATAGAAAATGTTGTTTTAACTAACAAACTAGACATAGTATACATTCACTGAACAAAGATTATGAAAAAATGCACATTTCTCGCTAGAAATGTTATCAAAACGCATTTTAATGCCAAAACTATCTTAAAATATAGCATTTTCCACAGAATAAAAGAAATGTCAGCCATTTTGTTTTCGCAGCCAGAAAGTTGACAGTCACGTGACAGGGGTTATCATCAGGGTATTTCCACATTTTAACCGGGTTAATACGAACGTGTGCATTTCACGCTTAAGTGAGGCTAAAGCGTGACACTGACACGTAAAACCAAAGTGGACCAACGTATGTATTACACACTTCAGCGTGATACTGGGTTGCCCATCCTCACCTAAGGCCACGAGGTCTGGGAAGTGACCGAAAGCATAAGGTTGCGGATACAAGCAGACGAGTTTCCTCTGCAGGGCGTCTGGGGTTGACTTTGCAGAAACAGGGTGAGGGGTTCAGTGAACCTGGAGCATCTCAGAGTAAAGCCACTGCTCCGCCAGCTGATATGGTTCGGGCATCTAGTATTGATGCCCCCGGGGCACCTCCCTTTGGAGATGTACCAGGTTGGGTCAACTGGAAGGAGACCGACCCAGGACACGTTGGAGGGGTTATATCTCCTGGCTGGCCTGGGAACACCTAGGGATTCCAAGAGGGCCTGGAGGAAGCTGCTGGGGAAAGGGGTGTCGGGATGGCTCTTCTTAGCCTATTGCCATAACACGACCCTAACTGGAGACTATGATTAAAGAAGAGACAGATGGATGGATGGTGAAAACGTACCATGTCTGCCGATTGGTTCCCCTGTTTACACCATTGGTGTACGGGTGGGTGATGCATGCTTGCAAATGTTATGGCCAGCCAAATAACCTCTTTAATTAAACTAATCGCCCTGGACCAAACCTCTGAGGCATAACCTGCGACTTCATTTGCATTTAAATAGAAAAACGCTGACCAAAACATTTGGCTCAAGGCGAGATGGTTTTTCCGTCAAGCCGCTCATTGGACGGCTGATTTACCATGATGTACTGCTTGTGAAACGTTTGAATCGGGTGCATAATGACCACTATGCTGCCTGTGCTTTGTTGTGACTGATTGCCAGCTTGGACAACAAGCCAGACACCCCCCTCTCTCTCTCTCTCTCTCTCTCTCTCTCTTTCTTTCTCTTTCACTCGCTCTCTCAGCCAAGACGAAAGTGTTTAGTTATAGAGCAAAAAAAGAGGAAGGTTTTGTATATGTTTTATGGTAAAATACATAAGCACATTCCAGCCAATCAACATCTTGCATTGTTTTGATTCATACTGAAGGCCTCTGTGTCCGTGTCTCAACGGCCTATTAGCCCAGGTCTTTGAACTGATAATTATCTCCAGTTAATGAATATTTACAACACTGATTGATGTGACACACAGGTACATGCTCATTACATTCAGTCTGGCCATACGTCTGAGACGAATACATTTATTCAACATGACAATCACCTTGATGAAGGCATGCTGGTAATGATAATTCCAACTTGACACAGTTAATCACAAGTATCAAGTTAAAGAAAACT
The DNA here is from genome assembly GCA_900323305.1 of Trachyrincus murrayi. NCBI lineage: Eukaryota > Metazoa > Chordata > Actinopteri > Gadiformes > Macrouridae > Trachyrincus > Trachyrincus murrayi. Next base: position 40,967 of record OOFB01038773.1, read on the forward strand.
GGGGTGGCATCTGGAGTTGTGCTAATGTACTAATCCTTGTACTGCTGCTTCTAAGATACACTTTGTGGATACAAAAAAAGGAAGGAGATGCATGCTGGGTAATATTTGCTATACTGTACTGCAGCTTTTCATAAAAACATTATGCGGGCATATTTACCAAACAATAAAAACCAAGAAAAACTCCTGACCAGTTAATAGAGTGATCTCCATGGCTGGTAATAGGGTTCCTCTCATTAGGAGCAGTCTGTTTTGTACAAACAAAGAGAAAAGAGGAGATTATAGACAGTGAAAAAAGAGACTTAACAATCTTTTGTTCTTCCATGCAACATCTTTCCTTCATTTGTGGCTAATATTTCTTTCTTTATTTTTTGGCATATTTGCATATAATATTTATATTTATTACTATTTTTGCATATGTTATTGAACTATGTAGCACAGACGCTCACATATTTACTGTTATACTCACACATATATTGGTATGTATCTGTGTTTTCGTTTGTTTTTTGTTCCCTTTTTTTTTGCATGTGGGTGTCAAAATAATGTAAAAATAATGTATGTAGGTGTGAGTTCTCCAAAGTAAATTTAGGTCAGTATTTTTTTTCTTTTACTCCACTTTAAAATCTACATACTGTTTCGACAAGAGATTTGTTATTTTCTACTCAAGCACTCTCATATATCTATACTTAATCCTATATCCAGTTATTTTATTTTGTTATTTTAAGAGTCAAAGCCAATTGCTACAGATAATCAGCAAGATCCCAGACTTGGAAAAAATGTGTTGAGAAAGCCCTCGTCATTGACAGGCTTTCGATAAAAATTTCTACATTTCTTCATTAAAAGCATTAAAAGACTTCAGTCTCGATTATGTTGTATAAAAAGGTTTTAAGTGGAGCACAGCTGTGAAAAGAGGGAGACAGATGTAGGTTAAATGACCACGAACCTCAAGTGTGTCAAGTGAAATTAAATCTTAAGTAGTAATCTTGGCAAACAAATGGTAAATACGCTCTGGTTTGACTCTAGGGTTAGCCCACTCTGAGGCAAGGGTAAATTGAAAAAGATATTGCAAGTCAGTAGATCTGCTCAACTTGTACCTGAAGCACAAGGGACACACCACTAGAGAATTCCCATGGGCTCCTTTAAAACGGAATGGGTTTAGAGAAGGTTAGTTAAAGGACTGCTCACAAACAATAATTATCATGTCTGAATAACAAACCCTCACTTCTGAGACAATGTTGACTAGAGATCGATCTGCATTATTATCACTGAAAATAACCCATATGCTGTTAAAGTATATAGAATAAAGTATGGTATAATATATAGAAAATAATTGATTAATTTCTTCCAATGTTATGGGGGTACTTTTTGTGTTTTTACTTTGCTGCGGACCGCAGTCTGTCAGGCTGATAGCCAGATTGTCTATCCACTGGAGGGTTGTTGGTTCGAACCTCTGCTCCTTGTGTGTCCCTGGACAAGCTGTCCAACACTAACTGCTCCTGACAGGCTGGTGGCCCCCCTGCATAGCTGATGTGATTGGAGAAATAATAGGCCATCATTGTCCACAATGGTTAATTCTGTGGAGCGATCGATAGCGCATTGTCCTTCTAGTGAAGACCAGAAGAAGGCATTCAAAGGTTCTGGGTTCGAGTCCCACCAGAAAAATGACACAGTACTCTAAAGATGTAGATAGTCTCGTAGTGATTAGTGGTCAGGGTGTTTAACTCCCTTTGACTCGCATTGAACCCAAAGGTTCAGACCTCAATGCCCGCAGTCTACCTGTAGGCAATCCTGAGCTTAAAGGCCTAACCCCTGTCTGCTCCTTAATGACATGTATCTGAATTTACTAAGTGGCTTCGGGAAAAAGCGTCTGCTAAATGACTGAATAGTTGATAAATGCCAGTGTGGAGGGAAGGGGCCGTGGCTTGGTATCGGGCTACAAACAAGGGGAGCGGATTCCCGGGATTGACACGGCTGTGGGTGATGAGTTTAATGAGGCCGGCTATATAGTCATGTGTTTTTGCTCTCTCCCGCAGTGAGACTGGTTCCTGAAGCCAAGTGTCAGAGAAGCCGGCGTGCCCCGTGAATGTCCGGGAACGATCAGTATCGGCACTGTCTGTCTGCCGATCATTATATTATTGTATATGGCTGTCTGCCGAACATTATATTATTGTATATGGTTTATTGTAAGCGGTGAGTCGTGGATGTTTGGCACGCGGTGTCACAGTGACTGTCCGTAAATAAAAGACTCCAAACCGCTACTCGCCTCTCTTCCATCCCGTCAACCCTGACCGTGAGGGACTGAGTCCTTTACAGCCAGCTATTGTTCATCACGGTGTCAGTAACAGGCTATGAGAGGCCGTATAGGCCACATTTCATACTTTACCTCTCACATATACACATGCGAAATGGTCTGCTGGACTGCTGAAAGTCCTCTCATACACCACTCACTATACACATGAATGCTCTTACATACACATGAAAATGCTCACACATGCTACTGAAAATCCTTTCACACTATTGCATCTCAGTAATATGTGAGAGCAATTTCAGTAGTATGTGAAAAGACTTTCACTAGGCAAAGTATGAAGTGTGGCCTATAGACAATAGCTTCATATAAATGAGCCGCCACTCTGATGGGGTCTTTCAACAGAGAGTCGGTCGGCTGATTGGCTGGCTGGCTGGCGGTGCAGCTAAGTTCACGGAGGAAAAGTAAAAGTTCCGTCTCTGACGTCAGAACCCGGGTAATGAGATTCGGGGGTGGGGTGGGAGAGGTATTTGATCTCCGAGCGCGGCCCCACCACCTGATTTATAATTAGGAACTGATGAAGCAGGACGCCAGTTTCAAATGTCAAATGTCACCTCCGTCTGGTCGCCGCCACCGTCAGCTGGGCGTCGAGGAAACAGTTTAGCAGAAATATGGACAAGCTTTTTTTTTTTTAAATGAGCCCTTCCTAATTAATCACTGCTACATATGCTATTAGATGTTGGATGCATTGATTGCATTTCCCTTGAGGAATGTACGTACATCTTCCTCCTCTCTGCCGTCACCTTGTTTAAACTGACACTGCTAACATGCAAGCAACACGCACACATGCATGTACACACAGGCACACATGCGTGCGCACACACACACACAGACATTATGATATAATGAGAGGAAGATGGCGTGGTAGTGTCTATGAGCATTTGAGTGAAAGTTAAATGAGGTATGTGAGGTTTCATTTGTCTTGGTGGTAAACTTTCAAGATGCTGGTGTATGCGTGTTTGGAGTATGAATCACAACTGGGGCCCTCACACATTTTAACATTGGACTCATTTGTCACATATTGCTCTGTGAAGTCTTTCAGCCGTGTTTTGGGGAGTGTGGCTACATTCAATTCTGTTGTACTTGTAAAGCTTTTGTGTTTGTGTGTGTGTGTGGATCTCTGTGTGCATGTGTGTGTGTATGTGCTTGCATATGTGTGTGTGTGTATGTATATATATATATATATATGTGTGTGTGTGTGTTTATGTGTGCATATGCATATCTGATCTCTGTGTGCATATGCATGTGTGTGTGTGTGTGTATGTGCTTGTATGTGTGTGTGTATATATATATATGTGTGTGTGTGTGTTTCTGTGTGTATGTGCTTGTATATGTGTGTGTGTGTATGTGTGTGTGTGTGTGTGTGTGTGTGTGTGTGTGTGTGTGTGAGGGAGAGCGCGGATGAGACTGGAGTGTGTGAGAGAGATGATGTGGGGTGTGGTTAGGTCGGAGCGGAGCTGACACCGCAGGGAGGTCATCCCCAGTGCACGTCAGTCCCACTGCTTCATCCTCTGATACCCAACCACACTCACACTCACTCACACACAGGGGGATAGAGGAGTGTGTGTGTGTGTGTGTGTGTGTGTGTATGTGTGTGGGTGAGCAGGAGATTTGGGAGTGTTGGGGTTATTTATTAGCTAGCACAGAGTTGGCAAAAAAAAACCTGAGCAAATCCGCTGATTCGACACCAACCCCGCCTTCCCCCCACACCCCCCCCCCCCTTGCCCAGTTGGCCAACACACTTATGAAATATTCACTCGAGCACATGTACTTTTTTTTTTTTGCTTCAAAGTGTCGATATTTCATCTCTGCCACGCTACAATTTATGCCTGCGTTTAAGCCCCTGTGATAGCCTCATGTAGATTTACTGACGACATGGGCTTTCTGTGTGTGTGTCAATCTGTGTGTGTGTATCTGTATGTGTCTATCTATTAATATTATACCTGTGTGTGTGTGTGTGTGTGTGTGTGTGCGTGTGTGTGTTTGTATGTGTGTCTATCTGTGTGTGTGTGTGTGTGTGTGTGTATCTGTATGTGTGTCTATCAATATTACATCTCCATGCATGTGTGCGCATGAATGTATAGCTTTTATACACTGACACGGCCACTTGACCATCCCCCTCCCTCCCCATGTAGCAGCGAGATGCTGGCTACACGCATCGTGGTCATAATGCTAATCGCCCTGGGTCCGTGTAAAGTATGACACTGAGGGGGTTTAGCGGTATAGCATTGTCTAGCGGCTCCTTTCATGGATCCTCTGGCAGAACTCTACGAGCCTGTAAACCTTGTGACGAGGTCATTGACATGGCCATGAAGGAACTGAACAAGATCAATGGGTGGGAGCTATTTACAAGTCTTCCCACGAAAGGAAGAACATTTCAAAATGATTTGAAGTGTTTGTATGCCTCTCCGCAGGATGTTTATTAGCTAGTTTATTAGCTAGTTTATTGGCTAGTTTATTAGCTAGTGTATTAGCGTATATGTGTACTGTTGTGTTGATTCTGAACATTTCTGCGGTTGCTGGATATATGGTGTTGACATTTGTACAGACATGCTAATAATGAGATGGGGAGTTGTTGGAAATCACATCTTGGCTTGAACTAGTAGGTTGCAGTTGCGGAGTTTTTTTGCATTTTGGTTTCAGTTGACATTTTTAGATTTAAAAAAGCCTATACTTTTGTCACCTTTTTTGTCACCTTTATATTGCATTTAAATAACTAAAAAAGTAATTATTTTGAACATGAAATCAGAGTTTAAACAGTGAAATTGTTATTAGGTACTGTAACGATCGAGCGTCCGTGTTTTGCATTGACTAGCTAACATTTTGATTGTGAAATGTCAAGTAACATAAACATTGCCAGGAGCGAATTAAATTCAATTAAAAGCCGTGGAACCTTTCCAGTTTTACTCTATTTTTGTTTTACTGGCCGAAAAAAAGGCCCTCTTGCCCTCTAAAATGTTTTTTTTTCTTCCTTGAGCAACTGTACTCCCATATGTCCATGTGTGGCTCTGCCAGCTCCATGCTGTCCCTGCTGCTTTTCTGTTAGAGTTTCATCCCTCTGGTTGCGGTCTGGGTGTTAATATGACCAGATAGATCCACAGCCATGTGACCACAGGGTCACAGAGCAGCAATCAGTGAACACCTGCTCATAAAACTCAAACATTATATACACACGTCATATCCAATAAATGTATATTAGATACAAGTAAAAAGTGCGTGTGAATGGAACTTAGGGGGAAGGGTTCCATCATAAAAAATGACTTTTAAATTATTATTTTTTCCCTTTAGTGTTAGCATTAGCTGCGGTTGCTATTGTTAGCAAGTCAACAGTCTTCTCTGTGAAGCTAGCGGACAGAGAGGGGCTTTTCCAGACAGAGATGCGCACACACACACACACACACACACAAACACACTGATAGAGAGACAGACAGAGACCACAACACAAACTTTGATAGAGACACAGAAAAACACACAAACACACAGATAGCCATCTCCACTTCTTTGTCAGCTAGTCGGTGCTTTACTTAACATGGTGGTATAAATTCAGCCGTGCTCCAGCCATGCTGTGAGTACTACAGTAGCCCAGCTTGAGCAGCATAAAGCACAAAGTCATTATTATCTAATTAGGCAGAGTAATGACATGTCAGGCAGAGCCATAAGGCCAGGACACTCTCCTTCATGGCCATCTGTCTCTCACTAAAGCTTGCTCTCTCGTACACTCTCCCATAGGCTCGTACAGTATCCACATATACATACACATCTGTATTTACATCTAATATATATGTACATATATATGAGATGCTTTTAGTTCATATTTATTTATCTTCTGAGTTTTCCAATTTTCCCAAGCTCTGGTTTTTAAACGGCTCTGCAAACATAACACGTTGTTTTATATCCGAGCGGGTGCACCCACTCACTGTGAAATAAAACTGTTGCTTTATGCTGCTCCCTCTATCTCTCTGTTGGAGAAGTATTGGATTAGAATGGCATTGGTATTTCATGGTGCCGCTGTGATTGGCTGGCTCCAACGCCTGCTGACAGCTGCACCGATGACAGAATGTGGAACTGGTCTGAAACAGTTAACATTATTTTGTTTTTGACTTTGCGATTTTTTATTATTATTATTATTATTATTTTCTGAATTTGTACAAACCTGTAGTCAGACAAGACTAGAATTAACATTAACAGTATTTATTTATTTAGAAATATTACATGTATTATTTCATTAAAATATATGTATTTTGAATATTACTAAGATACAGGAATGTCTATTGTAATGCTAATGTAGGCCTAATGTACCATAGTAACTGTCACGTGCAAAAAGCATCCAAATTGGTTGCAGGTTTATCGGGTTGTTTGTACGTGCTGTTCAGTGTTTGTTACCAATTCAAAAAATGGCAAAGCAAATTCTAGAATGTATTTTCAAAAACAATAAACATACTTTCCCCCTATTAAATCCAGCCCCTTCACAGCCTGCATAATTACAGATGCGCAATTAGCTGACGATTTGCAGTGCTTGTATTGGGGAGGAAAGAGTTGTTTTCTGCCTTGGCTGATGGGGAATGCCCAATACCTTTAGGTTATTTGTCAGGATGCATTAGTGTGAATTATTTGGGGGTCAGCTAAAGGCTAATGGAAAAGGAAAAAAATAAACCCACTCTCTTCTTTACCATTAGCCAAATAGCACATAGCTGGTACGCCACCACCGTTTGTAGTTAGTTATTAAGCAGCGCTTATAAAGATAAATTCATCAAACGCTTACGAGATAATGCATTGGCTTTCCATTGCTGGGGTTTAATATATGGCGTCCATACTGTGGTTCCCATTAAACTACTGGAGCTCTCTGACGGAGGTAATCCACTGTGACTAATTGTGTATTTGCCCTTGGTTAAATAATGCTCTGTAAGTGGTTGTATTATGTGTGTGTGTATACGTGTGTGTGTGTGTGGGGGGGGGGGGGGGGCTTTATTAGGGATATTAAGCAGACATAAAGACAGGTTCTGTAGCCGCTTTTTCCTTGATCGTTCTAATTGATCGTTCTGTCATTTAGTTTTGTATAATGCATCATCATTTTTTATGTAGATTGAACAATACTGCTTGTTCTTTCCATTGTACCTGCTCTTTCAATTTACATTAAGCCGGTGCTCTTCCCTGCTTCATTTGTCGCTGGCGGTTGTAGCGTGTTGCGTCGCCCATCTTCCGCACTTCAATTGTGTTCTAACGATATTTGTCGTTAAACATTTAACATCTTCACTCTGCGCTTGAACTTTTCAATCCCAACTGCAGTCCGTGAGGCTACAAGGTCTGTTCAGAGACAGGGGAGAGAGAGTGAGGTGCGTCTCGGGCGTTTAGAGTTACAAAATGCTGAACACAGCATTCACTGTGTTGAATCATGGCTGCCCACGTCAATAAGTCAAGTAGTTCAGAAGCCCCTTGTAACTGCAGCTTGTTTAGGGTGAAAGTTTTACAATGTAGACACGGTGGAACTCTATAAAGAGCTGTATTTGGCCTACCAAACTACCCAGAAACCTATTAGTCAAAGATGAACCTTTTGTGTTCATTACTGTTGTTTAAGGTGCATATCCCTAACAGCCTCCAAGTAATTGAAGTCCTGAAACATTATCAGTTGCATTTATAGTCTAGTGGTTCTGGTGTTTGACTCTTAGGCTAAATCTTCTGGGTTCGATCCCCAATGTCCAGTAGGTGCCTGCTACATTATGTAATGGCAGTAAATAGTACTTTCTGAGTTAATAAAAAGGACTTGGTGATGTCCCTGTTTATTAACTTGCTGTTTATTACATTCTTTTTTTTGAAACAATACTTTTTGTTTTTATAAATTGACATAATTGTCGGTTGGGGTGGAAGTCCCAGCAAATTCACCAAAAAATCATATTGCATGATATTATGAAATAGCAATAAACTCAAGAAAGACATCCAGAGTTCTACAGACTTCTGAGTTGTCAATAGTTAAAATGCATTACTCTACCACCAGAAAACGACTGTAAAGGTATCAAGGAGAAAGCCCTTTCTTTCCTACAAGTACATTTGCAAAATAAAGTAACATTATGCATCGGAACATACCATCAGAACCAAAGCAAAAACTGTAAGACAGATAAGAAAAGGCTAGGATTATTTAGTCATGACGCAAAACAGGCAATGCTTGTCAAAACCACACACACAGCTTGTCACAACAGAACCCC
>OOFB01038775.1:9365-19365 GCA_900323305.1 Trachyrincus murrayi
AGCGATTCAGCCTTGACATGCTTGCTACGTGTATTCATTCCACAGATGACTGTGGTCCTCAGGCTTTGTCCAAGGAAACACAAAAAAGACTCACAGTAAACAGACAACGTCGACTCTTCATATACACCTAAACACCTATACACCTGTACACCTGTACACCTGTACACCTATACAGCTATACACCTATACAGCTATACAGCTATACACCTATACAGCTATACACCAATACAGCTATACACCTATACAGCTATACACCTATACAGCTATACACCTATACACCTATACACCTATACACCTATACAGCTATACACCTATACACCAATACAGCTATACACCTATACAGCTATACACCTATACACCTATACACCTATACACCTGTACACCTATACACCTATACACCTATACACCTATACAGCTATACACCTATACACCTATACACTTATACAGGTATACACCTATACAGGTATACACCAGGCGTGCCTGGGAGGGAATATTGAATATGAAACACCAGGCTTGGCAGGGCTATTTAAGAGTCTTCCTGACACTCTCTCACTCACTTAACCCTAACCCCCTGTCTCCACCCTGTCCCCACTCTGCCCCCACTCTGTCCCCACCCTGTCCCCACCCTGTCCTGTCCTCACCCTGTCCCCACTGTCCAACAGCCAGCAGTCACAGGCCATGTGCTGGTTGCCTCGTAGATTAGTGTTGGACTTCTGTTGACACACCAGACTGCATGTTTGCACCCGTTCAGACTTTACACAACTGTGTAAAAACAAAAGAGGTATAAATAGCATAGCATCACACTGCAGCAATGGAAGCAGAGCAATAGAAGCATGTGATCACAGCAACAGACAGTTAAACACGTTGGAAGAGAGGCGTGTGGTCCCGCTTGACACAACCGCTTGATAACAATGCAGTAAAACTGAATCCTAATCCTCCGTAGTCAAAGACGCATTTGTTTTGTGGTTACAATTAACAGGGAATGCTGTCATTCTCTGAATATGTTTGCAAGTTCAAATTAAGGAACTTATTTAATTGGGTCAGGCCTATAAATGATTAGTGTAATATAAAACAGACTCAAAATATCTGTCACCACCCTGATGTTGAAGGATGCACGCGTGTGGTGTGGAGCATGAGTGGTTGACTATTTTACATGAAGGGGAAAGACATTTTAATCTTGGATACAGCAAAACAACATAATTGAAACCAAGTGTTTAGTCCACTAGCAACAAACAACAAATGGGATAGTCACAAAAGACTGGTGAAAACATTACGCAACGTTTGTTGTGTAATGTTCCTTTGACCATCATCGATTGGCTAGAAGGCTAAGTCTTATGGACTTAAGTCTAGGTTATCCCTCTAACTTACGTATTAAACCTGCACTTTGTACGTTTTCCCATGAGCAGCCTCTAGTGGCTGGAGTTGTAGCTACAGTTATCTATATATATTTAGTATAAGTATTCCCTGGATGGATTGACTCTTGAGAAACTTTCTAGTTCAGATATTTGGGTTAGGGTTAGAAAAGTTACATAGCACAGATTTAAATAATCACAATCCTGAAGATATCAGCAGTAGGATATCATTTATGTTTTTATTGTTTGGGGATTGCTGTGGACTTAATCCTCGGGGGAGAAGCTTACCACCAACATCTGTGCATCTCTGTCGCAGTGAACCAGACCCAGCCTCTCAAATGGCACCAATCAGAGTCTGGTTGGAGCTACACCACCCAAAACCAAGCGTCTCTTCACAAACACAATGCATTGTCCTCCATGCAGTTCTGTTTTGTCTGACTGCAGGGTGGCACGCACACGCACACACACTCACACACACACACACACACACACACACACACACACACACACACACACTCATGTTTTCTGCTGGGTTTGCGTTTGTGGCCAGATTGATGTTTTTGTGTTTTCTGTCTCTGATGTTTTTCAACATCAGAGACCATAAGAATCGTCTCCTCAGCATCTGAGACACACGATGCTAAACTGCATCAACAACAAGCCGTAGTGTAAGACAAAAACAAACGTCGATCTAAAACCCACAATCATATCATGAAATGTACAGTTCTGTCATTCTGATAAAAACAGTGTGTATTTGTATTTGAGGAGAGAAGATTGAGGTAAAGAGAAGGTTTTACATGTTTAACATTTGCGGCTCCTATATGATGTCTTCACTATGCACTTCATTTGCTGAACATCTGTTTCAGCGTATAGTTATAATAATGTTGCATAATGTTGACCACTCAACTGATCTTTCTGACCTGCATCTGGTCGTCGACTGAGCAAGGCAGTCGATGTTTCCACTGAAAACTAAAAATGAAAAGCCTGTTGTGATTAAGGATGATTCTGTTTCCGTGACAGCTGTTCTGGTATGTTTCCATTATTCAACAGAGTAATGAGTCAGAGGACAGCTATTAAGGGAGAACTTCCTACCGATGAACACATATAATAATGAATAAACATCAGAACTAATCAGGATCAATGACAAACTGTCATATAACTATTAAATCAAAAGGAAAATCAGCAGACCTTTTCCCTACTCAAGAAAGCTAGATCAGCCACATCAGTTAGCTGTGTACTAAAAATAAAATCCATGTGACATCACGGAGAATTCATTTCAACCAATTGGATTTCAGTAAGCTTGAATGCCTTGCCTTGAATTTCAATGTACACAATGTACACTATTTGGTCATTTCCTTGGCTTGTATGCCTTTGTGGACAGGACAGAGAAGAGAGACAAACACTTTGACTAATAGTGCACTCATAGACTCAAGACTGAGACAAGTGGAATATATTTGAATATATTTATCCTGTAATAACAAACAGTGGTCTCTTCTCCTATTCTCAACGGTAAGCCTACATATTCTATCAATAACAATAATCATTCATGTGAACAACAAACTGATAACCCCGTTAACTCGTGTACGAATCCCACTAGCTAATAAAGGCTATAGTGTTGACAGCATCACACGGGCATGTCAGTAGATTACTCCCCAACACAAATGACATTCACCCCTAGACGACCCTTATAAACATTATGGTTGTACAGATGAGTATCTATGTTTTGAAACGCTGAATGCCTGTGTCTTGTTCCAACACGTTGACCTGTAGAAAATTAAAACCCAATTAAAAAATGGATTGGCTTCACTCGATGGACTGGAGGGACGAGAGAGTCACAGAACGTTCCCTGAAGTCACTGTTTCCACCAACTGGAAAACATCTCTGCAACTTAGATCGACAACAATAAGAGCCGCACCTCTGGTCCTTTCTAACCTCAGGTAACCGCACATGAAGTAGCCTACGTAAAACAGTCCCTAACGCGTGCCGGTGGTCTTTTCCCAGACTACAGGTACGGCCCCTACGACCACTGCCCCGGGCCGGAGTGGAGCGTGATGTGCCGGAGCTGCTGTGAGTATGACGTCATCCAGTGTAAATGCCCCCTGCAGGGCACCCGCGTGGGCTACGCCGTGCCATGCTGTCGCAACGCCATCAACGAGTGTGACCCCTGCATCATCCACCCAGGTGGGGTCAGCACCCAACACAGATCTGATGTGACAACAGACAGTTACGTCAGACGTTTTCATTAGCCACTTCTGTGTATATTCTGTGGTTTATTTAATTTATTTACATACATAGGCAACACTTTTCCTACATATGCACATTGTTCAGGTAGGCCTACTGCAGACGTTGGGGAAGCCAGGTCCTTTTGGCTGGGAGTCCCAGAAGCACTAGACTATCCTGCACACAATTTTAAGATTTGAGTCATAGCTTTGTTTATTGTCAAGGCAATCTTCACGTCCAAATGTCCTTGTATCAACTTTCAAAAGTCCATTGTTACACAACGATAGCGATAACGCATGTTTTTCCATCCACTCAGATCTAGTCCATTCTTCTTTATTTTTTTTTCCAGCTGTCAGCTGTCTATAGTAGAACTATGACTCAGGTTGACTGTAAAAACACAGACGTACATACTTTTTCATGTTTAAGTCAAGCAGAAAGTTCCTTTCTAGTAATCTAGGTCATGAGCAACCCAGGACGTGAAGATCCATTCCACCAAGAAATAGCTTTGTGAGTTCTTTCCTTCTTTTCTTAACGTCTGCATTAAGCGTCAGCGTCCAGGAGGAGAAGGAGAAGGAGAAGGAGAAGGGGCTGATGAGTTCACCAGTCGGTCGTGAAGTCAACTCACTGCGGGTCTTTGAAACGGTTCAAATAGTTTAGAAAAGAAAAGAGAAGCAAGAGATGACAGTGACTCACAAATGACTGATTTAGCTTGTGTGCCTTTCGTATTTTCATTCTCGTCTATCTGTATGTCTGTCTGTCCGTCTGTCTATCTGTATGCCTGTCTGTCTGTCTGTCTGTCTGTCCATCTATCTGTCTGTCTGTCTGTCTGTCTGTCTATCTGTATGCCTGTCTGTCTGTCTGTCTGTCTGTCTATCTGTCTGTTGTCTGTCTGTCTATCTGTCTGTCCATATATCTGTCTATCTGTCTGTCCATCTCTCCATCTGTCTGTCTATCTGTATATCTGTCTATCTGTCTGTCCATATATCTGTCTATCTGTCTGTCTGTCTGTCTATCTGTCTGTCCATATATCTGTCTATCTGTCTGTCCATCTCTCCATCTGTCTGTCTATCTGTATATCTGTCTATCTGTCTGTCCATATATCTGTCTATCTGTCTGTCTGTCTGTCTATCTGTCTGTCCATATATCTGTCTATCTGTCTGTCCGTCTGTCTCTATGACCATCTGTCTGTCCTCTCTTCCTCTGCCTGTCTCTCTCTCAGGTTGCAGTATATTTGAGAACTGTAAACGCTGTAACAACGGGACCTGGGGCCCCCGAGACGACTTCTTCATCAGAGGGAAATTCTGTGCAGAGTGCCGGCCCGGCTGGACCGGGGGTGACTGCCTGCGTGAGTAACCCCCCCAACCTCTCCCCCATCCCGGTGGTGTCAACACATTACCCTGCTGCTCCTTCTGTCTGACCAGTACAGTTTCTCTGGGACTTGTGTTGGTTCTCTTGTGTTTTATGTGTGTTTTTATTACTTTGGGTGTGTGCACCATCACGTCGCTGCGGAACATGGCCCCAAGGTTTTGCCGGTGATTGAAAATGTTAATGTTCCATGTCAACATCGCCCAGGTCGTACTATAATTAAAGTAATGTTTGGATGCTCGAAACAACGCTTTACAATATGCAAATACACAGCCATGGGGCACAGGAAAACAGACCTTTCTTCACAAGCGGAAATCTGTCAGCTGGTTCATGTCTCTGTTGGCCCAGTGTCAACACAGAGATGCATTGTGGGTTGTTTTTCTTCCCCCTTCTATTGCATGAGCAGGCTCTCTAGTTCCCGTTCACTGAACTGTGCAGCAGGAATCTCAACTTTAGTATCTACTTTAGTCGATATCAACAAGAGCTCCACCGTGTTGTGTGTTGTTATTTATTCCAGAGTGCGGGGGAGTGGTACGCAAGCGGCAAGGACATCTGGTTCTGGAGAGCTATCCTAACAACGCCCGCTGTGAGTGGACCCTGGAGGTCGACCGGCCCTTCACCATCGACTTCAGGTTCCTTTCACAAACACTTTTCACTGTTAGCCGTATTTCACCAGATGGTTTCACGCTCAACGGTTGCCCAACAAACACAACGGTCTCAGAAGGATTCGACAGCACACGTCACGCCACAGCTTCAAATGCCCACATACAACGGCCCTTTAACCCAAAGGTGAAAGAAAAACTCAAATCCAGGGACCGTTAGGAGTGCAAAAGTTGCCGAATGGGTGGACATACCAGGGTAAGAAAAACAAAGCAGAAACGACGGCTAGCCACAGTTTGTGCCGGTGTTAGGACTTTGAGTTGTCCATCTGTTATAGTTATTAAGGGCTCTGCCCAGTGAATTCATTTCCATTGACTTTGGACACCTTGGACCCCGGGCAGTGACGTCATTACTTTTCGTAATGGGATAACCTATTGCTGCCATTCCATTACGTTTCATATTCACTTTTTAATATGCGCTGCGCATGTGGAACATTAAGAGCATATGGTTCGAGCAACAGGCTTTCATGAAGCGACCGCTTTGTTGTATGTTGACAATATACGCTTTTAATAATTCCCAGTATTTCTCCAGGTGCATATTAAAAGACCTTTCAACTCCACAGCCGTGATTAACTATGAAAAGTATTCCCCAGGCCAAAGCCCCTGCCGAGAGGACAAATTCCCATATAGATGAAATGAACTGTTTCCACATATAAATGTCATTTTTGCCCATGTGTAAACGCCACAGAAATGTTAAGTGACGCTTCGTTTGGAGAAGGAGTTGATGCAAAGTTGTGAGGTTTGGTGTAACGTTTTGTTGGCAGCGCCTGCTTGATTGCCTATTCAACACACACACACACACACACACACACACACACCAAGCTATAGCGTTTTATATATCTACAACGTGAATCAGCCCAACTGGCAGCAGGCTAACGTTTAGCGTTGTGCATTAGCAGCAGAGGTCCTTTTAACCTAAGGGCCTAAAAACTAAAGGAGAGTTTGCATCATGCAATAATACAAAGCAAAACTGCCAATTCCATTTTTGCTACAGAGAATTGAAAAATTGGGAATATTTTGTGGTTTTGTGACTTGATTTCAGCCTTATATAAGCTAGTTTAACTACCACAAAAGCAATAGTTAATTTCTACACCTATTTGAGTAAACAAATTTCAAATTGTCAAAAAAATCCAACAATCAATCAATCAATCATAATGAGTTGTGTATTACGCTGAAATTACTCTGAAGTGCAAATCACAACGACAAATCAGAAAACACAATGACAAATCAGAAAACACAACGACAAATAGGAAAACACAAAAACAAATCACAAATCACAACGACAAATCAAAAAACACAACAACAAATCAGAAAACACAACAACAAATCAAAAAACACAACGACAAATCAAAAAACACAACAACAAATCAAAAAACACAACGACAAATCAAAAAACACAACGACAAATCAGAAAACACAACAACATTAACTCCTACCGGTAAAGGTGGGTGCCTATCGACAAGGATCATCGCTAATTGGATGCACCGTCTCTTTAAGAGGAATGAAAAAACCGAACCAGGTAGTTGCGTTGCAGAGACCTTACCTAAACGGCAACTGAAAACTGAAAATAATAAGTCAACTATGGTCTAAAAATAACACGGGACACAAACCCCGGTCTCCTGGGTGAAAGTGTTTGACCCATCCATCCACCACGACCTCCTCCCTACGTGTACTTGTTGTGTTTTCCTACTTGTCCTATTTGGCGTAGTTTTTTTAAGAACCGTAGTTTATTGGTAGTAAATGCTATTCACCAGCAGGTCTAACTATGATAGAAATGTTATGTGAATGTGCACACATCAATTTTAAGAGACAGCAACAAATTAAGGCAACTATTAGTTCCCATTTGACTATGCAGTGGTTTGGTTGAGAGGTTTATGGCCCACTTGGCTTACAGCACCTGTCTTTGCTTGTTTAATATACCGCTTCTTTATCACTGGAAATTGTTGCTTGATTATTGAAATGAGCAATATTGATGTCTCGGAAGCTTCATACGTTTGACGTATAAACAGTTTGAAGTGTCGGAAATTGCTTACACTTGTGAAATGAACGCAATAAACGTATAATAAAAAGTTACATTTCTTATCAACAAAGAACTTAGTTCTTGGATGACTTAATTGATCTTTCATAAATCTTGTTCCCGTTAGATGTAGCTGCTGTTCAGGCCTGCATGTTTCGTCATTAGCTCAGAAGGGTTTCGCCTCAGGGATTTTCCGATAAATATAAAACTGGCAGACTGGCTCTCTTAAAATAATTGAGGTGTGTAAGAGTGGCCTGAACTCTCGTCCGTGTTGTTGCCTATTCACTGGCTCGGTTCACAGCTCATTGCTCTCAGCTTAGCAGGGCTTACTGAGCCCCGATGCCAGCCGCTCTGTCGCTCTGTGGTAACACCAGGGCTTACTGAGCCCCGATGCCAGCCGCTCTGTCGCTCTGTGGTAACACCAGGGCTTACTGAGCCCCGTACCACACCTCACCACCGAACCCTTATTCACAGCCAAAGGCTACGTATGAATCACATAGCATTTTTCATTTAGAAAGACAGTCTAAGAAGTCTACTCGTGTACTCCTGGAGGTTCAGAGGGTTGTTTTGGCTTTGAGGAGGCCTCGTATCAACACAGCAGATCCATGGAGTTTTAAAGTTTAATGTTCGGGAAAGGAAATTATCTCAAGGCTAATGGGGGTGAAACGCTTATTTCTGACCTCGCTCTTTCTCTTTCTCTTTCTGTTTATTCTTCTTCTTCTTCCTCGTCTACCATTAGGTTTATGATGTTGAGTCTAGAGTTTGACCACTCTTGTCGCTACGACTACGTAGAGATTCGAGACGGCAACAGCGTCAACTCGCAAGTCATTGGTCGATTCTGTGGAAACAAGAGACCTGGGCTGATCCAGAGCTCTGGTAACACGCTGCACGTCCTCTTCGTGTCCGACGGCTACAAACACTTTGATGGTTTCTTCGCCACGTTCCAGGAGAACTCCGGTAGGTTATGGGGAATGTGACTATGATTACATATTCATATAAAAAAAACATCTTAATCTGACACGTGTAGTGGCGAGGGTTTCCGACGGTTCGAACCCCTAATAACATGTATCTCACTGTAAGTTGTAACTGTAACTGTAAGCACCTGCCAGATGAGCAAATAACAGACATACACACGAAGAACGTTTAGTTGCCTGAATGCATGAATCTTTTTACAATCTAATCTAGCCGCGACACAGAACGTGACTGTAGGCCTACTGTGAGTATCGGAGAAACAAACCAAGTCTCCTGCAACAAATGTCCAGCGCTTGTTGTTCACAGCCTGCAGCTCGTCTCCGTGTCTGCATGATGGAACCTGCATACTGGACACCTCCTACTCCTACCACTGCGCCTGTCTGTCTGGCTACACGGGCCCGAGGTGTGAAAACGGTGAGTCTCTAGCGCTGTTATTAGTTGTTATGTTATGTTATGTTATTAGTTGTTATGAGGCCGTAGCGCCGCTACAAAAACCCAGAGTCTTAAGACGCCAGGGTAAGGAGTTTCTTTTCCTCGCACAAAATACGGTTTTATAAAAACGTGTCTGTCATTTAATGATGTAATTGTCATCTACATTTGGCTTGCGATATTTGATTTAACGTATATATATATATATAATCAGCATATAACATATACCTTTATAGTCTTTTAAAGTAATTTGATTACATTTATAATATAAGATAATATTTATTTATTCTAGATTATGAAGAGCCCACTAACTGAGCTGAAGCTGCGTTCTGCCAGCTGTTGTTTGGGCAGCCAGGGGTTTGGAGTCACATGGGAGGATTCTGTGGTTTGGATTGGTTTCAGGACCAGCTGCCTATCCTCCAAAGTCATTCTATCGATGGTTCTGGCCAATCAGCTGTTTGGGAAACGTGTGTAGGGGGGTTTTGACAGATGGGTTACAAACCACAGTGACCCCATGACAGATATAGTTTCAGGAAATGTAACGGGATACCGAACTCGTTTCTGCTCCACGAGTACACAAGAACACGCACACAGATATAAAAACAATGAGACAAGCGAATAGGGCTCAGCGAAGCAAAGGTATGTGTGCTGAAAAAAAGAAAGTCTCCAAATTGTCTGGGATAGGTTTTGGAAATTTGAAATAAACAGCATTGGTTTCCAAGACGACCCAGTCCACGCCTCTCCCTCTCTTCTTGGACGTCCACCACATAGCTCTGCTCTCTCTCTCTCTCTCTCTCTCTCTCTTGCTCCCTCTCTCTCTCTCTCTCTCCCTCTTCTCCCCCCCTCTCTCGCTCTCTCTCTCTCTCTCTCTCGCTCTCTCCTGTGGGGCATTGTTTCCTAAGGGTCCAGTCACAGTCACTGTGGCTCATAAAGTCTTTATTTATGGCCGCCTGGATATGGGCCTGTGTTATTTTGTAAACTACTACCCC
>OOFB01038779.1:2619-12818 GCA_900323305.1 Trachyrincus murrayi
GAGAGAGTAGAGTCAGGAGAAACAACAATCTGGCGAAGAGTAGTTGGAGAGCCGGGGTAGATATACTGCAGGGAGTGATGAGTGATGGGAAGCAGGTGTGGAGGGAAGGCAGGACCCGGAAGCAACGCCACGCCCACACAAACACAAGCACATGGGGATAGACAGACACGGAGACAGACAGGGAGGAAAAAACATAGGGGAACCTAGGACCAGGGCTGGGGCCGTGACAAGCGGCGGAGAGTAACAAGGCTCCTCATACGTACGCACTCAGAGTGACGTGAAGGAAATGAACCCGCTGACTGGCGTAATAGAGTGATACAAGATGAGCATCCTACATCCACGTTTCACCAAACTGCGGTGAATAAGTGCTCTGCTTGCCGGCGAACAAAACACACTGAGTGTGTAAGTGCCGTTTAGAGATGGCGTGGCCCTTGGCAGCATTGCTATAACACACAAACAGCTGCTGTGGACCTGAACACTGGAGAGCATTGAATGTACATCGCCAATGCCCGAACCAGGCACAAAAGATGCAGCTCCGCCTCTGACTCACTAGAATGAGGAGGGGAGTGGAAAGCCTTTAGCACAATATCCCTCGACCGAAAAGAACTACCGATGTTCTTGGGGAGGAATGCAGGGTTGGGTCTAAGCACTGCAAAAGAGCTGTCCTCATTGAGCAGCAGGCAGCTTGGGCTGACAAACAGATCGGCCAGCTCACCGGCGTGTTTGGCAGAAACCAAGGCCAATAAAAGCACAGACTTAAAAGACAGGGCATCCAAAGGGGCTGGAGACAGATGCTCGAAAGGTTCTCTAGATAACCCATGCAAGAAGGTGGGAATATCCCAGTGTGGTGTCAGCACGTGGGCAACAGGTTTCACACGTCTATCCCCTCGCAAGAATCTCTTGACCAAGGGACGACGTTTACCGTCACAGCCTTCGTGGCCAGCCAAAATGGCTGCCATGTAGACTTTTATAGTGGAGAAAGCCAAGCCCTTCTCCAGTAGGGACTGTAAGAAACTATGCATGCTTCCCACATCACAATGGGATGGGACTGTTATGCCGTCAACTTCTGCCACCTAGTGGCAGTTAGTTTCCGTCTCTCCTGTCTGTCTTGTCTGCATGTGTTGGTGGGTGTGTCGTCTGTTCCTGCTCCTCCCTGATGACATCATTCTCATTATCTCCCCTGATCAGCATTCACACACCTGTGGTTCATTACTCATCAGCACACCATATTTAAACCCCGGCTATCCTTCCACTTTTTGCCAGAACGTAGTTTACCCTGACCCTACTCACTCTGTTACCCGCGTGTCTGATTACCCGCGTGTCTGATTACCCGCGTGTCTGATTACCCCGCCTGTTGCCGATCTCCTGCCTGTCTGACTACCACGCCTGTTGCCGATTCCCTGCCTGTCTACCGGTCCCGCCCGGTTTACTTTTCTGCCTACTGTATCTGTGTATACGATACATTCAATCTTTTATTTTATATCTGGTGTTCTGCGTTGGGGTTCTAGAACAAACCATAACATTGGTATTGTCATGAAGGAAAGAAGGGGAATTATACATAAGATCTGCTAAATGTAAAAAAGTACTCTATATATGTTTATACATAGGTTTATACGTTCACACATACAGTGTCATTTTAGCACAAACTGATAAAGTCACACTGTTAAGTCTTAAAAGAAACCACCCAGCAGACTTTGCTGCCATCTAAAGGTTAAAATGCTGTGTTAGTAACCAAAGCACGATAGTAACGTGTAATAATAAGTGTAGCCTAGTATGTGTATGTATGTAATTGACAAACACAGAGCACTTGTGTGACCGTAGATAGCTGAAACATGAGAAGCGTCATTTATCATCTCATTCGAAAGAAAGAAAGCATCCTAAGAAATACAGTACATCTACTGTAATTTATTGTGAGGTAATTGGCCTTAAGGCAACCAATCAAAAGCTGTGATATGATGCTACATATATACCTCGCAAGTTCATGTAGGAAATACATGTTAACTCCAATCTAGTGTACCAAGGTTGATAGATTTAAACCTTTTGATAGTAGCGAGTGTGAAATCAAGACATTATGCATGGTGTGTGTGTGTGTGTGTGTGTGTGATGCATGTGAGCAGGCGTCAGACAGCTGTGCCGATGAGCTGGCTCAGCTGAGGGAGCGGGAGAGGTTTCTGAAGAGCAAAGTGCAGAAACAGGAGCTCCTCCATCACAGGTTACAGCAGCTGAGCCTGCACCGGGCCCCCCACAAGACCCAGAACCAGACCCAACCACCAGGGGGCCAGGCTGCAGGGGACACCCCTTACAGAGGTTAGATGACTCTGCTGCACCAACCTCTTAAAACTTTGACCAAATGTTTTGGTAACACTTTACATTAGTGTACTTGTTACAGTGTGATTGCGCAGATTGTAATAAGCGATGAAACAACGTGTGACATGCGCTTAATATGTAGCCTAACCCTAACCCTAAGTGGAACTTTCTAATCTTAACGCCTGACCCTAACTACACTGTAGTAGTTACATGCTGTTCCATAACGTTATTACATATTAAGTACATGCTGTTACATGTTGTTGTATTGCTTATTACACAGCACTTACTTAGTGTAATTACACTGTAACGGGACACTGTGATGTGAAGTGTAACCCATGTATTAGTGAAATCACAATACAATTGTAGTTAAAAACCTGCATCATGACCATCATCATCACCACTGTGTCTGTTGAGTTGTGCAGCTTTCACTTGTCTGTAAAGTAACAACTACAATCTCCACTATTTCTGTCCCGGTCCAGACTGCGCCGATGCGTTCAGCTCTGGGTCCAACGCCAGCGGCCTCTACCGCATCAAGGCCCGGGGCAGCCCTGCGCCCCTCGCGGCGTACTGCGACATGAGCGACGGCGGAGGCTGGACGGTCATACAGAGACGGACCGATGGCTCGGTGCTTTTTAACAGGTGCCGTTTTGAGAGTTGAGCGTGAAGCTGGGGATTGAACATGAAAAAGACGACGCGCCCTGATCTGCTGATCGGTGTAGTGATGCAGCAATGCTGCCATCTTGTGTCCAAAGTATGGCAGTGCAGTGCAGCAACCAAAGTTTATTTCCCCTATGTCCTTGCAATTTGCGGGCCGAGCTAATAGTCAAGCAAAGTCAAGTTTACTTATATAGCACATTTCATACGACAAGCGTGTAGACTCAATGTGCTTATACATGACAAAAACATATAAGATAAAAACATATACAATAAGAAGGTATTACATATATAAAAACATATTAGATATAAAAACATAAGATAGGAAGGTATTCTTATTATTATTAGATCCTTTCCACAGTAGGAAAAACACAGGTGTAGCTCATAACATTAATTATGGCTGTGGAGACAACTAGAAAGTAAATTTGAATATACAGTAAATATACATACAGTGACAATACATAAATACAAAACAACCTAATGTTAAAATGACAGGAACAGGAAGTTACTTTACCCTACTACTGACGACCTGTGAAAAGGGTCCATTATGTGTTTTAAAGAGAAGACAGCAACACCTGCCACTAACTCACCTGTCTTCCAGCCCCCTCCTATGTCTCCCCTATAGACAGAGCTCAAGCACCCATACATCCATAACATACACATTTATCCATTCCATCCATTGGTCGGATGAAGCGTAGGCCTGTTTAGATTTCAGTGTCAGGAGAAATATATGGTACAATTGTTTGGTTATAAAGGTTCAAAGCATCATTTTGTCACTCTGATGTAGTCGTGATGCAATACCGATGCATCACACCAGCATTGCAAAGGTTATTGGTGAAAAAGCAATTGCAGTTCAAAGTTGTCCTGAACCAAACAATTGATCTGTCGTGTTATAGTCGCTACATGATTATTTTCTGTCAAAACACATACTCTGCTGAGAAACTGTTAGAAAAACACTACTTAAAAAAAACCCAACCTTTTTTCTTGAATTTGAGATTTTCAGTTCAATGACCCTGCCAGCGGCAACGCATCGAATGCATTGGCGCTTTTGTTCTTGTCTTCAAACTATGCTGTCTTTAAATGTCATGAAATGACAAGTGGAGCCAGAGTTCAGGGAGGTGGCCCGTGTTACACATGCACACTGAACTGTTATCTCTGTGCCCTTTCAGTTCAGGACTGTGAACGGCGTAGACCTTCTATCGCTGATCTGATCCGTGGCTGTTCTTAACGACAGCAGTACAGGAACTCCCCGCATCACATGTGCATCTAATGGGTTTCCAACTTACTATTTAACCAAACGACGCTGTTTATCACAGCACTGGTGATATATTTGGAAACAAAAGCATTGTGTAACATGTTTTGGTATTTTGGCACAGAGCAGCATTCTGAGACCAGGCACCCATTATGGCAGAAGCAGCATGTACTCATCGTGTGAATGCAATCCGAGAATAAATATTCAAATGTTAGTAAATGGTGCACGTTGGTTTTGTTCATTTCCTTGTGTACCTGTTCCTTCCTGCCCTCCTTCTCTCCACCTATGGTACCCCCAGGTCGTGGACTGAGTATAAGAATGGATTTGGGGACATGCAGTCAGGAGCTGGAGAGTTCTGGTTTGGAAACGAAAACCTACATTACCTTACAGAACAAGGTCTATAGGCTTTTGTGTATATACATACATAATGATGAGATCATGATGTATAACATTAATTATATTAATCTTTGTAGGTTGCTTTGGAGGCCAATGTGTTCATTTTGTGTGGAGGCAATGACATTATGAGTAGTTTCGCTTCATTTCACTATTTATTCTTGTGTTTCTGAAGGTATTTCTAATAGCATGTTCAATCTAAAACAGGGAACTACTCTCTGAGGATCATTCTGGGGGACTTGGAGGGCAGCCAGCGCTACGCCGAGTATGACACCTTCGGAGTGGGATCTGAGAAGGTGGGATGGATGAACATTAGTCGTGTTGTTTGTAACTGAACAGTATGCAATACATGTTACGCTTGGCAGGATCATATACATTTTGGCCCGTGGGTTGCAGCTAAATGGAAGAGATAATTTTCCACCAATATTGAACTGAGAAACCCAGAGTCTAGAATGCGTACTCTAATGGTCTTATGTAAAAAGATAACCTAACCTAAAGATAACCTAACATGTAACCATGCCAATGAGCCAATGAGATAGTTATAGATAGATAATATCAGTAATGGTTCATTTTGGTTTCTCCAGCTCCATAAATTAAACAGACCCTTGGGGCTCGGTATCCGAGCCACTGAAACAGTTCCTAGCACCTTACCAAGTGCACTGATCTATAAGACGAGAGCTGCCGTTAACGGGCGTGGCCGGAAGATATATCCAACACAAGGGTTACACTGTGTTGCCGGAGCAGGCAGGGTAAGGCAGTCAGTAGCTAGGCGAGTCTCCTCGTCCCCATCTTAAACGGTTCTTCGGCAATCAGTTAGGGTAATAACTCTACAGTGCTAAAAGAATCTGACCCTTTGAATGGAGAGCTGGCCCAGTAACCCCTTTACTTAAAGGGATACCCGGGGATCTAACACTCTCTCTCTTTCTGTAGAGCGACTACCAGCTCTCATTCGGAGCCTACTCGGGCACGGCCGGAGATGCGCTGTCTGGCAACTACGAGGTGGGCGTGTCCTCGTGGGCCAGCCACCAGGGCATGAGGTTCAGCACTTACGACCGGGACAACGATAACTACACGGGGAACTGTGCCCAACAGGACAAGGGGGGCTGGTGGTACAATCGGTAAGCATCGCAGGCCCACGCCACTTCCTTGAATTATCCATAAAAAATTATTTCTCACAATTACAGAGTCGTAAGGTCCTAGTTTACAGACTCTGCCTGCAACTCACATCTCAGATAAATAGATCTGTTAGATGGATGTTCCAAATGGACACAGAACAGACCCATCCAATCCTATTAGGATAATGACTTACATCCCTTATAATGAGTGTCACGTTCCCAAATGAGATTTGACCCCCCCCCGCCACCCCAACCTACTCTATCCATCTATCTATCTTCCTTCCAGGTGCCATTCAGCCAATCTGAACGGCCTCTACCATCACCGTGGTTACTACAGTGCTGTCACCGACGACGGCGTGGTGTGGTACACTTGGAAAGGGTGGTGGTACTCGCTTAAGACCACCGTCATGAAGCTACGACCTGCCGACTTCAAAGAGGACCCGCTTAACTCTATATAGCCCAGCATCTCAAACCCCAGCGGCTTCTGCTTAATGCATGGATCCTGATTAATCCCAGTACACACAGACATGTATAACCTTACACAGTAATGACCCCGTGGGCTATGATAAACTACTGCTAAATGGCTAACACTAACACCAAAATGCAACACTTGCATTTTGGTGGTTAAAACGTCTTCCAGAGTGGCAAATACTGAAGGGGGAACCTAATTAGTTTTAGTCAGATTTTGTGTACTGAACAACCGATGATATATTTGACATTTTAAAGAGAGCAATTCAGCAAAACATAACTGCAACAACAACTGCAAATAAAGCCAAGCTTTTCATGTGACACCTGAGATAATTCATTTTGCTTGCAGTGCCATCTTCCTTTCCCTCAATGTAAAGGTCTAGGTCCAAACCATCAGTCCACAAGGTCCTTCATTGATCTAGTGATGTCCCTAGTGACATTGAGAGGAGTGTACTGGTGGCACCACTGTCTTATCTTATCTGTCTTATCTCCACCTATCTCTCCTTAAAGAGCTAAACGTCTCGTTTTGTTCTTCTAAAAGTTGTCTCGTAAAACTCTTTAAACGTCAATGCCAATAGGCTCTCCTGGGCCGAATATCTCTAATTAGAGCACTGCATGAAACCAGAGCATGGTCCATGAAGCCAACTTGCACCGTCATACTCCCTTTAAAGCTGTTCAGATTATGCTTCAAACAGTGAAAGTCCAGTCTAGCTAGGGACACCACATTGTCTCTGATATAAGACCAGGTGTAATGATATGAGCCCAGGTGTGCTGCTTATCTTGGACAGGCTGCTGTATGGCCCGTGGCGGACCCACTGAACGCAAATGAAAGGACCAAATTAATCTAGCCGGCCCCGCACTAAATGAAGTGCTGCTACTGCTCTGTTCATTCAGTTCAGACTCTTTCCCCGCCAGACAACCGGAAGATAACATTTCATATATCTTGTGTAAAAAAACATCAAATAGATTAAAATAAATCTCAGTATTTATTATACAACCCTGCCCTTATTTCAAGTCCCTCCCAGAGCCACTCTGGTCCCTCCTACCAGTCCCCGGTGAAACACTAATACAGACGCAGAAGAAGAAAAAATTAAGAATAACAACAAGGATAACAAATATGGAGTTTTTTTTTTCAATATCAGACGGGCTTCAAAAAAGTCATCTAATCCAATCCCTTCTCCTGGCTGTGTAAGGACCTGGAGCTGAGGGGAGCTGAACAGGTGGTGATATACTGCAAGACAGTATTGGGGCCTCGGTTGTATTTTAGCCTCCTCTGTTTAAGCTTGAGGTCAGCTGGTCAGCTTCTGTAGCTTTGTATCTATTGACAAATAGCGAAAAAAACAACACGTGAGTATCGCTTAGGCGGCCAGCGCCGCTGTTGTTTCAGGGCCACGGCCAGCGCTGTCTGTTGTGTGTAGGCGGAGCGTTCTGAGCCTATTGCATTGCTAAATCAATGACAAAATTGCCCCCTTGCTAAATTTTAACAGCCCCCTCAGTCACTTCATCCTGGTGCCGGGCCTGCTGCAAGAGCAAGAGCATATACTGCAAGACCTGGCAGGGATGCTTCAGAAGCTCACTTAGTCATCTTATATCACGGTAGGCAGTCGGGGCATCTATTTTTTGCCATGTTAAAGTGAGCTCAATGCTGAGGGGTCATTCCAGGACCACTTTTTATACTAAACAATGCCTGCGGAAACACACAGTCCAGCGGCTGGCTGGCAGGCGAGGGAGGTAACGGTTGTCAGTGTGCACAGGTAGGATGCCATGCGATAATTAATTTGTCGCCTAATGATGAAACAATGCACAAGTTGTTTTTAGTCATGACTTTGTTTTTAACAGATCGGAGAGCTCTCGAGCTACTGACTGCCACCTCTGGCAGGTAGAACACGGAGGCGCGGGATCCCGACGGGAGGGAGTAAGAGACAGACGAGACGAGAGCAGCTGGCTTCACCATCACCAGCAAGGCTTGAAGCCCACCTACTGGCGCACACACACACTCCTGCCTTTTCACTTTTTAACTACTGAACTGACAGAAGATTCTAATTAGCAATAATACAAAAAACTAACAATATTGTAGAAGAAGAAGCATTGATGTTTTACTGACTACAAACATTTCTGATAGTCACAATAATAATGATACGATTACGATGATAATGATGAGACCATGATATTAACAACAACAACCCATGTTGTTGACTATCCTATATGTATTTGAAGTGGACTCTCTGTCACGTTCTGTGAGCTGTATACGTCAGTTAACAGTCCCCGGTGGAAAACGAAAGCCCCTCGAGAGCCCTGCGTTGGCGTCGCAATGCCTTCCCCAGGGGACAAGCGTCAGAGCTCACCCCAGCGTCGGGGCACTCCGGGCGCCACGGCGCTCCAAGATCCACCTGGCTCTGGAGCTGGCGCCCACGCTCGCCGCGGACATGGGGGCTTAAATCCAAAGCACGCTGAACATAACGCGCGTGACCAGAGCCTTGTTTTGGTCTGTCTGGTCCGGATTGCGTTCTCACTGCAGTCAAACTGGACTTGGGTTTGCTTGGAAGCGGACCGAGACCACCCCTCCACAGGTGGTCTCGGACCGCTCGTTTTGGTCCGTTCTCATATGCCCAAAGGAACCGAGGTAGGGAGGGAACCGCGCCAGGGTTGAAGCATTTAGTAGGCAAAGAGTGAGATGTGACCAGAAGGACAATGGTTTTACATTTCACATTCGCTGGCTGACAAACTGATGGAACAAGCAGGCCCATGCATTATGCATGTTACAGCAATTAAATGATTAATTATTAGATTAGACAGATTTTGAATATCCATTTGCGCGTAACGAAATAGGCTGCTTTTTCAGAATTCCAGTTGGCCCTTGAAGTCTCAATAAAATCAATAAAACAAACGCTGTTTGAGCTGGTCCCCGCCCACTATCGAAATGTAACAGGTCTCTCTATACTCTATGCACAAACAAGAAGCCATCCGTCATGTTCTGGTGTGATTTTCATGTCTGAGTCGCGACATACGATCACCTTTGCCCAAACAGGTGTGAAGTCCACCAAGAGGAGGTGTGATATGGCTGTATGGATGTATGGCAACACGGGGTCCTCCTACCTCCGGGTGGATAACACCCGGGAGGAGGAGGATTCACAATGTTCACTGTCTGTCCAGGCACTGTGAACGTGAATATGATCTGTATTTGGAATTGACAGAATGATATTGTAAGTTATCAAGGCCACATGTTTAGTTTAGTTTAGTAGAAGAAGAAGCCTGAAGAGGAGGGAAAGAAAACAATGATATAAAAAATGGAAAACGTAGAGTGAAGAGGAGGAAGGGGAAGAGAAGAAGAGGAGGAAGAAGAGGAGGAAGAGGGGAGGAGGAAGAGAAGATGACGAGCGAGCTGGGAGGGGAAGAGCGGAGATGTGTGCCTAAACCAAACGTAATCATTTCTTCAATCATCTCTCGCTTGCTCCCTGCTATTTCCAGGCTTAACGACAGATGGGAGCGCTTGATAACGGCAGAATGGAACATGTGGCCTAAATTGGACAGAAGAAATGGGAAAAAGGAAGGAGAAGGACGATATATCTTAATAAAATATAACAAACCAGTAATAATGTGTCCAGTGTGTGTGTTAAGTGTGTATTTTGCTTGTCTAGCAAACATACGTATAGCAAACATATATATAGTTCAGTATACATAGACGGATCTCTTCTGGTTACTGGGAATAACAACGTATATGCTTATTTCCATACACTACTGACAGAAGCCCAAACGCACATATTTGATGGGAACATGGATGACGGTTGAGTGGGACATGGATGATGGTTGAGTGGGACATGGATGATGGTTGAGTGGGACATGGATGATGGTTGAGTGGGACATGGATGATGGTTGGCCTGCGAACACACGACAGAGCCGATTACACACAATGAAACTTTACTTTAATCCAAATTTATTTATAAATGATGACACAAGATGCAGTCACATCATTATTATTCAAGAAAAGTCCTCGCTGAAACAACCCCAGC
>OOFB01038780.1:46527-61382 GCA_900323305.1 Trachyrincus murrayi
TGACAGAGTTTAATGGCACTATCTTTAAATCCATGCTGAAGGATCCAGCCAAGTCCATGAAGGGTGAGTGGTGGTTCTGCAGCTTGTCATTCTGTAGGTCCATGAAGGGTGAGTGGTGGTTCTGCAGCTTGTCATTCTGTAGGTCCATGAAGGGTGAGTGGTGGTTCTGCAGCTTGTCATTCTGTAGGTCCATGAAGGGTGAGTGGTGGTTCTGCAGCTTGTCGTTCTGTAAGTGTGCACACATCTATAGCCTCCTGCAGGACAATGTCGTCTCTATCCAGGTGTTTGTGTTGTCCCTATAGGTATTCATACTTGGACATTTTATTTAGGCCTATCTGTGATAATCTGTCTCATTCTAATTATAGACTGTAAAACTATTCTAATGTAGTACTACTACTACTACTCATAGTATCACACTACTATGTATTAACCTACTACTCATAATGTGAAGGCCTATTTATTTTCCGTATTTGTTTTTGTAGCTTTATTCTCCTATGTCCTACTTGTACTGTACTTTCTGCTGTGATCTTTAAGTCCATCTCATCGTATGTTTCTGCTGTTGTCTTGCAGCGCTGCAGACATTCATATCGTTTGCAAAGAAGCTGCCGTGCCCAGACTTATACGACGTGGTCGAAGGTTACATCAAAATCTCCATGGAGTGTGCAGAAATATTCAAACTGCTGGCTGTGGAGACGCCAGATGAAAAGGAGGTAAGTGAATAGTAAAGAGGGGATGGAGGGAACAAAGGTGACAGATATCATTGAACCTGTACCTCATAATATGTATATGGCCAGGTAATGTATGATGATTTAAGCAATTGCTTGTGTGTTATTATTCGTGTGTTCTCCTCTCTTTGTATTCCTCAAGGTCTGTACTCTTTGTCCTAAATGAATAGATAAATTTATCGATTAATTAATCATGAAATCATAAGTAGACTATATATCGTTTTCTTGTATGCTTATATTATGTGCATTAAATTCAAAATGCCAATAAAAGTGAAAAGGAGGTAAGCACTAACCAAAGACTGATGTCTGTGGCATCTGAGGCTTCTTGTGTCTTGGTGATCCTGTAGTGAAGCTCTCTCTCTCTGTCTCTGTCTCTCTCTTGTCTCTGTCTCTCCCTGTCTCTGTCTCTCTCTGTCTCTCATCTCTGTCTCTGTCTCTGGTCTCTGTCTCTCTCTCTCTGTCTCTCGTCTCTGTCTCTCGTCTCTGTCTCTCGTCTCTGTCTACTAGATGATGCTGGTGTTCCAGAGCTTGGAGATGATCCTGCTGAGGACGGCCAGCGATCTTTCCCACCTCAGCATGGCGGGCAACGCTGTTGTGAAGAAACTCTGCAGCTCCATGAAGGTTATCCAGGGGTCCCTGCGCTCAGAGAACCATGAGTAGGTGGACTGAGCTCTGAGCGTTGCTCTTTCATTCAAACATTTACCTTTCATGCTTTGCTCTTTCTTTTTCTCACCTCCATTTCTTTTTTTTCATTTTGATTCTTGCCTGCCTCTTTATATTTACATTTTGTTTTACAATGTGTGTTGCTGTTGTAACCGTCTGCCTACCTAACTGCCTAATTCAATTCAAAATGGCTTTATTGGCATGAGAAATAGACATTTACATTGCCAAAGCAGTTTTGAAAATGAAACAGAACAAAAAGAATAATGTGGACTTGGAAAATGTCCTTCTGTGTATGAGCTCCTGTTAAACGTATCTCTACTGCTATAGTGTGTCTGAGTGCTGTCTCTCGTCTCATGGGGACAGGTTGGTGCGTCTAGCCCTGTGTCTGCTGTCAGCCATGGTGTCCCAGGGGTCAGAGGCCGCCCGGGAGGTCTACGCTCAGTTCAACTTCAGCCAAGGGATGGGCAGGCTGGCCCGGAGGAGGGATAGACAGGTGAGCAGTCAAACCAAATCATCCAGTCATGTGAAAGAATATTGTCCAAGCGAATCGGTAAATGTAGTGTGTAAAGATAAGAATTACATGTTACTTGTTCCAAGTTCATTACATTTCTTTGGTGTGTAATAGATAGAGGACTGTGTAATCTAGAGATGTGTCGCCGATTCGATTTATTCAATTCAAATAAACCTACTACTACTACATTGCCACAAAATAAACAATATTGTCTAAGCAAATTGATAAATGTATAAATACAATGAATACAGTATTCTATGTTTATTTTTTAGGAGTTTGTTAGATTTTTGTATTGCTATTACTGTGTACTATACAGGATGTAACTGGTTCTGACTGTGGGTTCTGTGGTGTGTTTCCAGGGGCGACCTGACGTCCGCATGGCGTACATTCAGTTTGCGGTGTCCTTCCTGGTGTCTGGAGACCCCGCTACGGTCGGACAGATCCTGGAGGTTAAAGGTATTTCACTGTTTTCGTCATTCAGTGGACCCCCTGCATCCACAGCGACTTGCAGTGCTTTGGCTGGAAGTCAACATTACAGTGGTATTACCTGAAATAACTCCTGATGCTTGGTTGCGTTGTTTTTACGTTTTGTGTTTTGTGTTCCAGACCTCCTGCCAGACATTCTAAACTCTGGGATCAACGCAGACAGACTGTCCATCGTCAGTTTGATTTTGTCCACTCTCAAGTCTCGAGTAAGTGTCTCTTCATTCTGTGTGTTTTTACTTTTTGTTTACATCGAGTCATTTAGCAGACGCTTCTGTCCAAAGAGACTTACGGTGAATACAGAGACGGGTCATTAAGGAGCAGGTAGGGGTTAGACAGTACAGAGACAGGCCATTAAGGAGCAGGTAGGGGTTAGGGGGCATCTTGCTCTAGGACATTGGGGATCGAACCCAGTACCTTTCGTGTGCGATTAAAACATGTTAATCAGTAGACTACCCTGCCCCTTGTTGTCATGTGTCCAGGTGGTGAAGAATAAGGCGGTCACTAAGACCCAGAAGGTTCGTTTCTTCACGGCGGTGCTGCTGGCTGACGTGGCATCTCTGTACCGCTGGGACGGCATCATAGATGCCAGCACGGAGGATGACAACACGGTGAGCCTCCACTCCACCCTTCTAAACCCCACCTCTCTGTCTGGTCAGGGTATAAACCCCCACCTCTCTGTCTGGTCAGGGTATAAACCCCCACCTCTCTGTCTGGTCAGGGTATAAACCCCCACCTCTCTGTCCGGTCAGGGTATAACTTGGTGTAACAGTTCGGACAGGATTTCCATGATGTTTTTTGTGATTGTTGCGGCCAAAAATGCTTTATTCTTTTTGCGGCAGCTTTTCTCAAAAGATCTTGGTGCAATTTATGAGGGTTTGTGTTTTTTGCACTAAAGTTGTGCTGAATTTGCAGCAATATTGTGGTGAATTCAGAGTGCTCTATTAATCCTGAGGGGACATATTTGCAACTGATTTCATGGGGATTGGTCAAAGTTGTGTGAATCGCTGCAATCACAAAGTGGCTAATTCCTGGTCTGGACTGGTTTAATCACCAAACCTGGGGGGGCCGGGCCTTCCCCATCGCCACCTCCTCCCTCTGGAAACCCCTCCCCCAAATAGATACGTGACTCCCTTTCTCTCCTCTCTTTCAAAGCATCACTCAAAACCACCTGTTTAGCTGTTTAACATCTGACTCTCCTCACTCATCTCGGACCTTTGACTGTTTATTAGTTGGTTTTTTTACGTACTCTTGTATTTTATGTCCTATTGTGTAACGTGTCTTTGAGTATTTATAAAAGAGCTATATAAATGCTATGTATTATTTAAAGACCCATTTCTTCCCTTCCGCTCTTGCTAGGTGGGTCAAAGCCCGGAGCAGGTGGTCCGGGACCTGGTCCACAGCTTCCTCCTGGAGGTCTGCAGCTCCCGCAAGAACGGCATCAGCTTCCACGACCCCAGCTATGGCACCGCCGGCAGGTAAGGGAGCTTGAATACGAATGATCATAGGTTTCATTCTGAGGAGGTGTTGTCCTGAGCCCTTCCTTCCCCTGGTTCCAGAGGTGGGAACATCGTCCTGCTGCAGTTCCTGGGCGGTCTGAAGCCCACGGAGGACCCCCTGGTGGAGGAGCTGGTGGTGAAGACCTTGAGGGCCAGCCCAGACATCCTGGGACGCTTCTTCAAGGAGAGCCGCTACTCCTTCGCCCCGCGTGTCCAGAGCGCCTGGAGAGACAACGTACATCTGGTCAAGAAGGTCAGGAACCGCCTGCTGGTTTGGTCTGGCAGTAAAACGGTTTTATTTGGGACAATTGCTTTTTCTTTCTTTGTTTTTTTTTGGGCGATTTTCAGTGGTTATATTTTGGTTATTCATTATATTTTACGGATGTTTTTAATTTAATAAAATGTTAGATATTTAGGTTACATTTCAGTGCATATTCTTTGGTTAGTCTTTATATTTTTCTGAATATTTAGCGAAAGAAAATGTCAACAATGTATTCTTATTATTCTGAGACGTGTGGACTGCCCTCCAGATCTACGAGGCTCAGCTGGAGATCTCGTCGGTGTTCCGGACGCAGGAGTTCCTCCCCCTCCCCCACCTGGTGGCCATGATCATGGTGACGTCTCTCCCCCCCGTCTGCACCAAGAGCTTCTTCACCGCCGGCCTCACCGTAAGATGAGCCCGCCTCGGGGACTATATATATATATATATATATATATATAACATCTATATATATATAACATCTATATATTGGCTGACATAGAAGGTAAATGTGTTATGAATGTGTGATAGCGTGAGTGCAGGGGGAATTGAACAATTAGCAAGTAATGGAGAGTAATAAAAGGTAAAAGATCAAATTGGAAAATAAGAATAAAAATTTGAAAAATAGAAGTGTGTGTATGTATGTATATATGTATATATGTATATATATATATATATATATATATATATATATTAATTTATTTTTTGTAAAATATTTCTTTATTTAGATTTCCAACCAGGTGGTGCAGCACACCACCCTGTCCATGATGTCGTTCATCCTCCGGAGAGCCGAGAGGAACATGGACTTCCTGCTGGACCGGGCCCTGTGGCAGAGCTCCGAGGTCTACACCCTGGACACCATGGAGCCCCTGATGCAGCAGTACCGAGAGACCATCAGCAAGGTAGACCCGGTCACCTCGTTGGTTCAGCTCCTCGTTGGTTCAGCTCCTCGTTGGTTCAGCTCCTCATTGGTTCAGCTCCTCGTTGGTTCAGCTCCTCATTGGTTCAGCTCCTCATTGGTTCAGCGTCTCATCGGTGCCTTCTCATTGGTTCATGTGACCAACCTCATTGGTTAGACCTGGACGACTCTACCCAGAGTTTCCGGTGATGGAACGGGTTGCTGTTTTGAACCCTCCAGCTACTTTTGAAATATATGATATTTCAATTTAAATGTATTTGTCCGTTAAGCCATTGCAGGTCATTAACGCGATGCAATGTAACCAAGCTGACATGAATGAGGGTGAAGGAGTGGATGTGAGTGTTAAATGACCCATTGAAGACAAACTAAACTAACGTCTTTCTCTCTCTCTCGTCCAGATTCTGCCCGACATGACGAGCATCGTGTCCAACTGGCAGTTGCTCTCCACGAAGGAAGAGCTGGAGGAAAAAATCAAAGAACAGGACAAAAAGGCAAAGAACACAAAAAGCCCAGGGGAGAAAACGTCAGCTGGACCCCTCGGTAACACGACCATCATCTCTATATTGTCCACCAGGTTCATTAGACCAGTGGTTCTCAACTGGTGGGTCGCAGAGCGTACGCCAAACCTTAATCTTTAGAAAGAAGCCCATAATTAACTAATGTTTCAATGTTAATTCATGTTTCAATGTCTTACTGTTTCATTGAGTTTAGCCCCAATTGTTGCAGCTTTTTGTTCACTCCATGTTTTAACAGAACATGAAGGCATTGTTGATTACTGCAATACTGGTGAATACATTTTTTATTTTTGGGTCGTGACTTAATGACTAATGACACATGTGGGTCCTGAGGCTGGACCAGTTGAGAACCACTGGTCTAATGACACATGTGGGTCCTGAGGCTGGACCAGTTGAGCACCACTGGTCTAATGACACATATGGGTCCTGAGGCTGGACCAGTTGAGCACCACTGGTCTAATGACACATGTGGGTCCTGAGGCTGGACCAGTTGAGCACCACTGGTCCAATGACACATGTGGGTCCTGAGGCTGGACCAGTTGAGCACCACTGCATTAGAGTATTTTCTGTGACGGGGTGTAACAGCGCCCCCTGTCTGCCGCCGTGTGTCCTAATAGCTGCCGACAACTCTGAGGTCATCCTGCTGAAGGCCCTCCTCCTGCAGGTGATGTGTCTCTACCAGAAGGTGGCGCCACACCTGGTCAGCCAGTGCAAGTTTGACTTCAGCAAGCTCTTCAGAGGTGAGTGGGTCACCTTCAGTCGCCTTGGGGAGACTGCTGACTTATTAGCTATAGATAGATGTTTGATGGTACATTTTTTAAATGTAAAACAAAAAACGATGTGTGGGGAAGCAGATGCACAAAAATGTAAGAAGTTGGGTGCAGTCGCAGGAATTTTCAATCTGACATGAAAATGTAGTCAAGTCAAGTCAAGTGTGTACCTACTCCAAGTGTCCGCCTGTTCCCCGGGACCCCTCCTCCAGGCATCGTGTCGGAGGAAGGCGTGCGAGGAGATCTTCCCCCCGTCCTCCAACACCAGGTCCTGCAGCTGGCCCTGGGGCTCCCCTCCTCCAAGTTCTCCTGGGTCCGCTTACAGGTAGAAGACCTCACAACGCCGTTTCCTCTCTTTTTAGTTCCACTACTGTCCTGTACTTTCTGCTGTGACGCCCGGATTTAATAAACTACATGTTATCTCACTACTCCTACCTCCTCTCTCCCTCCTCTCCCTCCTCTCTCCCTCCTCTCTCCCTCCAGAACGCGGGGGAGACCGAGTCTTCCCGTGGGGAGAAGCCAGTTCTCTTCCTGCTTCTCAAGATGCTGGTCTGCAGCAGCAACACTCAGCTCAGGAACCTCACCAAGATGCTGGTGCTCAAGGTGAGTTAGTAGTGAGTTAGTAGTGAGTTAGTAGTGAGTTAGTAGTGAGTTGGTACAGTTAGTAATGATTCACTAATGATTCGCTAGTGAGCGGTAGTGGCGTGAGTTAGCAGTGAGTTAGAAGGGGGTGAGTGGTTAGCGACGAGGTCGTGATGGATTAGTTATGGTTTACTGATGACTTGGTAACAAGTTGATAGTGAGTTAGCAGCGAGTTAGCAGCGAGTTAGTAGCGTGTGAGTTATGTTTTGATCTATACTTCTGCGTTGAGTAGCCACCGCAGGTTTGCTGTCGTTTGTATGTTTTAGCGGGCTGGGCTGCGCTGGTCTTTGATGATATTTTTAACATTTGAAGATGTCCATCATATTGTTCTTTTGGCTGCTGTAGGTGCTGAAGGACACGGGTATGTTTGATTACACCAGCAGTGAGTTGGAGCTGTGGCTGGACCACCTTGGCCGGGTGGAGCCGGAACACCAGGACACCGTCATCCACTTCCTGGAGAGGGTAAGACCATGTGACCTGCTGCCCTGGAGAGACGCCCTCTGAGATGTGAGAGCTCTGGTCAACAGAGGGAGGGTGTGAGCTGTTTTGAAGAGTAGAGCTTTATTAACACAGGCCACCGTAGCTCAGAGTCCTTTCAATCAATCAAACTTTATTCATATAACGCTTTTTGCGCAAAGCTGCAATAACAAAATGCTTAACAAGTGAAACAACACAACAAGAAAAAGTGTTTTTAAAACAATTGTGTAATGTGTATGTGTATTTACATGTATTTTCTCTCTCCCCCCATGCTCTCTCCCTCTCCCTCTCCCAGGTGTGTGTGAGGCTGTTTTCTAACCAGCACGTCTACAGTGATAAGGTGGCCACTCTGGTCCAGGACGCGGCCTACCTCCACGCCTCGCTGACCGGCAATGAGGCCGACGCCGCCAGCATCCCCATCTCACACATCGATGGTACAGCTAGCTCTCCGCCGCTAACTCTCACACCGCTAGTTCCTGTTGCTGGTGACCCAGCCAACCGGCTGACGCTCATGCTGCTGACCCCTGGGTTCCTGCTAACCCCTGGGTTCCTGCTAACCTCTGGGTTTCTCCTAACCCGGTCACCCCCTGACCCTGACCGCTGGTTCTGCTCTCCTCTCCAGATGTGCTGGACATGGTGGACGTCATCATGGAGGGCAGCGAGGCGGAGCTGGAGGAGTACGGCCCGGCACTGAGTGATGACCTCATCATGCAGACCTTCCCCTTCAGCGCTCTGGTGCCCGCGGCCCTGGACGCCCGTAACAAGATGGCACAGCAGGGTAACCTTTGACATCCGCAGATTCACGTTCAGTCATTATTGTTGTCCTGACAGAGGACGGTACGCAAGATGATAGAATGACTCACAGATACAATCACTGATTTTTGTCATCCTGACAAACCCCTTTTCTACATTATCTTAACAAATAAACACATAATAAATATGAAATAAATACAATTCCCACAAAGTCCAAATAGACACAACTCTAAATGTGAATTACATTTAAAATACAAATTCACCTATCGGGATTGGCTAGTACAACACACACAAAATGAAATCTGCTTCCACACAGTTGAAGAAGACTCTCTCTGTGGTTCTCCGCAGGTTGCGTGTACGACTACCTGGCGCGTGTGCTGACCGACGTGCTCCACGCCCAGCGGGAACCGCTGGCTCTGTGCCTCGCGCTGCTACAGTACGACAAGGAGCTGGTCTCCTCCGGCCAGCACCTCACCGGAGACCCGCACCCCTCCGTCTCCCTCCTCCATCGCTACTACTCCAGATGGCTTCCCCTGCCGAGCCAGGAGGAGCTGGTGGGTGGGGCTTAGAGAACAGCGGGGGGGGCGGGGCTATAGTCCAATGTTATCATTTGTTGTGTTATTCTGCGTGGTATGGTGATGTATAGTCATGAAATATGGATATTGACCTGTAATTCATAAAGGACGACTTCCTAGATGTGCCTTCTGATCTAGATGACCCAAACATGATATCTGAATCCTCAGTTGGACTGTTTGAAATGCTATTTTGAATTCCTGTGCACGTTGTGATACATATATCATTTATTATTTACTCTCAAACTCTTTCTTTCTCTCTTCCTCTGTCTTTCTCTCTTTCGCTCTCTCTTATGTATTGTATCTTATGTATATCGACGATCAATATTGTGATAATAAAATTTGCCCGCTCTTACTAAATTGGAACACCGATGTTGTTCACAAACATGATGTTTTAGTGGGGGGGAAACTAACAATCATGTTACTAAACAATTACTATTCTGCTATCTCACAGTTCAAGGTCCCCACATCCTCGTCATCATCACCACCACCACCGTCGTCTTCCTCCCTCTCGGGGCTGCTGAAGGCGTCCTACCTCCGGGGGCCAGAGGGCCTCCTGGAGGAGAGCTTCAGGGGCCGGGCCCAGGAGTCTCTGGTCTCCATCACGCTAGCGGAGCTCCCCCTGGTGGTCAACCAGCTGCTGCTCTACACCCGCTCCACCGTGGAGGACTTCGGCTCGGTGAGACTAGATTACTTACTATTCGCCATTTATCATTTACCGGGATTTGTGTTCGGACCAATCAGCATCCTCTGAGGAACTACTGTACTTGCAGCCTAGGGGCGTAGTTTAGGTGTGATGCCAGCGAGAAGTGACAGCGAGTGTTCGTTCGAAAACAACAATGGCGGTTCATCCAATGAATGACCTGCCAAGTATTTTTTGAAAGTGCCAGCCCTTTTCCAAACAGGTTCCAGGGAGAACTTCCCAGATGGTTCTGTGTAACAAACCATCTGGCGCGTCAGGTTAAGGGTCAACTGCATAATGAATATAAGAAAGTTGAAAAAGTATAAACCTAAAATATAAAATCTACCCAGCTCTCCAAAGGACCGGAGCTTCTGAAGGAGTTGATGGGGGTCCTGCTGGACGTGGTGGTCCGGCTCCAAGCTTTCCAGGAGCCCGCAGTCCCGGAGACCCCTGACACCCAGACCCCTGACACCCAGACCCCTGACATCCAGACCCCTGACTCCCAGGACGGCTCTGACCTCTTCCTGACCGCCGACGCCTCAGCATCGCCCGAGACCAGCAAGCAGCAGGTGAGCTAGAAGGTTCCGTGTTCGATCTCCTGACCCAAGGACATGGCTGATTGTCTACGAGCGACGATAACACAGTTGTATTTTTGCTTTTGATTTGACACCGCTTCACGTGTTTAGATTTTTTACGTACTCATTAGTGTGGGTTCAACGCGAGCTAGCATATAGCGCATTAGCATGCTAGCCTATTTTGTGTGTGTGTGTGTGTGTGTGTGGTAGCATCTAGAGGTCAGCTTACAAACTAAGACCACTATTGATTTAGTGGTTAAAACATCCACATTAAAACATCCAGATTGCGAAGGTAATACTGGCGCGTGCGGCTAACCAACTCCCAATGCTAACTGCATTAGCGTAGCGTCTCTCTTACCCGGCCTCTCTCTCTGTGTGTCCCCAGGTGGCGGTGGCGGCCCTCTCCTCCATCCTGAAGCACCCGTGCGTGGAGCAGTGGTTCCTGGCCCTTGAGCTCTCCTCGCTGCCCCCCAACTCCCTCAACCCCGTCAGGCTCAAGCGTCTGGGCGGCGAGATGAGCCAGGGGGTGCTGGCCCTGCTGGAGACCTGCGCGCCCCTCCTCCGGGACCTGGGCCGCACGGACCTGCTGGCCGGCTACCTGGTCGCCGTGGAGACGGCCGTGCTCCGAGAACTCCGGGAGTCCGCCGTGCAGAACGCTACAACGCAGCAGCGACCGGAGTCGCGGCCGCTGCGGGGCCTGCGCGCCCTGCACCACTACATGGGGGCGTGTCAGCTGAGGGGCATCGTCTCCACCATGTTGCTCCTCCCCCAGGACTGCCTCGTGGCCGCCCCCGGCAACCAGCTGGGTCTGTATGGGATCGCGGCGTTGGAGATCCTGACGGAGAGTAGCGGAGACGGTAGCGGCACCGTGGACCGGCGTCTGCCCTTGACCCGGGCCTACCTGCAGGGCCTGGGCACCCTGCTGCTGTCGTGCTCCGACAGCTCCCGCCTGGAGGACTTCCTGCTGGCCACGCTGAGCGGCGAGCCCGGCGGCGCCCACCTGGTCCACACGGACGTCTTCCTCCACTGCCTGGAGCGGGCGGCTCTGCCGGGGCCCCGGGGCCTCTGCTGCCTGCTGCTGGGGAACGGCCCCGCGCACCGCCTCCGCTTCCAGCGCTGGTGCCTGGAGACGGACAACATGGAGGCCGTGGCGGGGCGGATGGGTGACTTCCTACCCGTGGTGGATGCCTACCTGCAGGCGGCGGGCGCCGACGACCACGCCACGCCCGCTGACGGTTCGTTGTAAAGTGTTCAGTTGATCTGCATTACGTACAGATAATAGACGTCTACCGTCTCTGTTTGAGTTGATGTCATTTAGATGATCTAATTCACGTGTAATGTGCGTTTTACGTGACGTTCTGACGTTAGTTTTACTATTTCTTTACTTTCTATTTTATCTTTACCTTGCCTGTGATGCACCGTTTCTGTCCACTTTTTCTGCTCTAACAACTGAATTTTAAAGACGTATTATCTTATCCATTCCTAAGCTATCTAGAAAAATCTAAATGTATTCTTTATTTCACAAGTAAAGACCCTATATAGTCTTTTACTATATACTTAGTCCATACAGTCTACACAGTCTTTATGATCCCATGTCCCTGGTGCTTTCTAGTTCAATCCCGGGTGTTAAAAGCGTTGAAGAAAGCTCTGCTGACCAGGCTGTGTGGGGCAGTTCTGGACCCGGCCAGCGGGGGCGCTGTGGGAGCGTACGCTCACACTCTGAGCTCTCTGATCAAACTGGCCGCCAGAACCACGGACATCAGCGACCTCATCAGGAAGCTGCCAGCTGCCCTTCAGTCAACAGAGGGTTATGAACGGTAAGAGTAGCTGGTCTGACCCCAAAGTTGTTAATTGTGAGGAATGGTGCATGTATACAAAGTGGAAATGGCAGCGCTTTGAAGTTTTGACGTTCAAGCGCTGATTATAGCGCCACCTGTGGGCGGATCTGGTCGATGTGACTTTCTATACAACTTTTGACCGTGTAGTTTTACAGATATGGCTGATTTTGTAAGGAAAAAATAGGGTTCCTATGGATTTCGTAGGACCCCTAATTACGAAGGATGAAATACAAACATTAACAACAACACTACAGTAGTGAAAACGTGTACGTGTGTTCAGTGAAAACACACCGTTGTCTCTGTTGTCAGGTGGCAGCTGGTGGATGTGGTGATGGACAAGCTGTCTGAGAGTCCGGAGGAGCTGGAGGCCTGGAGGAAGACTATGGTGACTTCATCGGTCAGGTGGCTGGTCTCCTCCTACGGCCGGTCTAAACAGCAGCCTGAACCTCCCTGCAGCCATGAGCAGAACGTTCTGGAGAGACTTCACAAGCATCTGGTAACCGCTTACTGAATCACAATCACAAAGAGTTTTTTTTTTTATTGCAAAGTCAGCTTTCACATTTCCACAATTTCCCGGCTGGGATCAAGAAAGTATTATCGATGTCTCATCTTGCATACAAGGAATTTTCTATGGTGAATCGGTCCAGAAATGCTGTAATGTAATAATTTGACAAAATATATTTATAAATTGGTTGTTCTTTACAATGTGCTGGTTTTGTTTTGTGGTTTTGTGGTTTTGATAACTTTCTTTATATGTTATGTTCATTCAGACTCTTGCACAAGATCTCACTTCGTCCGACTGGAATACTTTTGTGAAGAGCGGACTAAAGTAAGTATCAATATTCAGTAAATAGTTGTCAATACTGAATGTATTGAAAGTTGTTCCTGTTTACAATCTAATTATTAGTATTCATGATTTGCTTTTTTATTGATTAATCCACATAATAAGCTCTTGCTCCATTTCGATACATATTTCCCTGATTTGAACCAGCCTGTAACCGTGAAACCTTTCCCACAGTGTGCTGTGTGGAATATTACGAAGAAATGATGCGTGACATTTTTCATAATCATTTCCTGACAACTTTAAGTTGGCATGCCTTGAAATTCTGGTTGGGCAGAGAAATTGTCGTTGGCGTTGGCGTGCCTTACGCCCTAGGAAGGTTGGGACCCCCCCTGGTCTGGTCTACGGACGCCTACAGTGTCTCTTTCTCTGCCCAAGGTATCGCTACAAGGACCGGTACTTCCTGGGCACCCTGAGGGACCTCGTGGAGCTGATGTACGGGGAGGGTGACACGGCACCCAAGGACTTTCTCCCGCTCTCCACCATTCACATGATGGTCAGCAGCCACTCCCTCTTCCTGCCCGCCATGTTGGAGTCTGACCAGGACGCCGGACACTGTCCCCACACCAAGGGTAAGACACGGAGTGAAATACATTATGGAAATCATTGTATACAAATCTTAAAACTTACTTTAACTTTCTTCTAATCAAGTAGTGATTTAGTGATGTAATTCGTTTTTTCTTTAAAATAACAATACAAAAATCAGCATTTGAGAGAGAGATTTAATTAATTTCTTGTTCTCGTGTCGTTTCCCTTGATTCAGATTCAATTGATTAGACTAAACATGTTAAACGTCATCTCTTGGGACCTTATGCTGCCCATGTCTATGTTTAAGTTCAACCATGTTGTGGTGCATGTAAATGGTTTTAAAACTGCAGTGTCTGAACTTCCAGAAGCGCTGGTGTCGGTTGTTCTGTGTCTGGTGAAGAGGTGTCCTGCCGTCTGCAACATCAACCATTTTATTGTTATGTTGGGAGCCTACGGAGCCACACTCAGCATCACAGGTACAGCAGCAGCCGGTCCCGAGTGAGAGAGAGAGAGAGAGTGAGAGGTTGTGAAAGTGAGTGGGTGAATGAGTGAGTGAGAGAGAGAGAGTGACAGTGAGTGAGTGTGAGGGAGAGTGACAGTGAGTGTGAGAGTAGTGAGAGAGAGTGAGGGAGAATGACAGTGAGAGAGAGAGAGAGAGGTGAGAGAGAGGGACAGTGACAGTGGGTGAATGAGTGACAGTGAGTGAGTGTGATGGAGAGTGACAGTGAGTGTGAGAGAGGGACAGTGAGTGTGAGAGAGGGACAGTGAGTGTGAGAGAGAGGGACAGTGAGTGTGAGGGAGAGGGGCAGTGAGTGTGAGAGAGAGGGACAGTGAGTGTGAGGGAGAGGGGCAGTGAGTGTGAGAGAGAGGGACAGTGAGTGTGAGAGAGAGGGACAGTGTGATAGTAGTGACGAAGAGTGAGTAGTAAGGGAGAGTGACAGTGAATGAGTGTGAGAGAAAGTGCAAGAGAGAGGGAATGGGTGAGTGAATGATTGCCAGTCATTGCCATAGTAGTGTGAATGAGAGAGTGAGACGGAGATCAGACAGTTAACTCCACCCTGTGTTGTCCTCCAGACCAGAAGCTGCTGCTGCTTCTCCAGGAGTATGAGAAGAACAATGTCAGCCTGCTCAAGTTCCAGTAAGTTTTTTGTGTGTGTGTGTGTGTGTGTGTGTGTGTGTGTGTGTGTGTGTGTGTGTGTGTGTGTGTGTGTGTGTGTGTGTGTGTGTGTGTGTGTGTGTGTGTGTGTGTGTGACTATTCTCTAGTAACTGGTGTCTGTTTGGTCTTCCAGGTGTCTGCTGTGGGGCTCGGCGGCGGTGGAGCACCACAAGGCCCGTAAAAGCCTGGGAGCGTCCTTATGGCAGCAGCCCAGCTCAGAGGACCTGCTGGCCCTGCTCAGCCCTGACCGCATGCTGCACACCGTCACTCACTTCCCCCAGCAGCGCAGAATCATACCCCAGGTTAGCACCGAGCTAGGGCTAGCATGGGTT
This sequence comes from Trachyrincus murrayi, assembly GCA_900323305.1. NCBI lineage: Eukaryota > Metazoa > Chordata > Actinopteri > Gadiformes > Macrouridae > Trachyrincus > Trachyrincus murrayi. Next base: position 61,269 of record OOFB01038780.1, read on the forward strand.
AGGTAACAAAAGTGTAGCCATAGGTTATCTTTACCTTATAGGTTAGCTTTACCTGTGTTTCTTTACTTCGTTCAAACATGTTGTTTAATGAATTGATACTGATAATGACAAGCA
>OOFB01038782.1:18912-29541 GCA_900323305.1 Trachyrincus murrayi
TTGTGTTTTTCATTCATGTAACTAGTAGGCCTATGCTTCACTTTTGTTTCAAAATAATAATTAGTTATATTATATGTGTGTGTGTGTGTGTGTGTGTGTGTATGTGTATGTGTGCACTTGTGGTTGTGTGTGTATCCATGTGCCACAGCATTGCCTAAAAAGCAAACAGAGATGGACTTTTTCCATTCTCGGCTCATTTCTTCTAAAGCCAACCTTTGGTTTGTGGTTGTGTCATCCAGCTGAGCTGGCAGGCATAATGTTACAAAGACATCGGCGTTAAGGCATCTTTTAGGTACTTTTAAGTAAGTAAAGCAAACCCTGAAGAGTCATTATACATCCCTCCTCAATCTCTCCTACTTTTAGCCCCGCCCTAATAAGTCCCTAATAAGTCCCCAATAGTCCCTAAAAAGTCCCCAATAGTCCCCAATAAGTCCTCAAAAGTCCCTAATAAGTCCCTAATATTCCCTAATAAGTCCCTAATAAGTCCCTAATATTCCCTAATAAGTCCCTAATAAGTCCCTAATTCCATGGAAATGCATCGTATCACAACAGCCAGAATGTCGTTTCACTTCATGGTTAAAAGATAACTTCAGATTTTTCAACCTGGACCCTATTTTCATCATTTTTGGTTTAAGTGACGAATTCGGACATCAATTTTTAAAATTGGTCAAGTATTGAGCGAGAGCATTTCAGCCGCAAAGCACCTGCAGTGTAACCCTTTGGGGCAATAGCACCCTGTCAATGTACGTCCTGTACATTATGGAAAGGATCCCTACAGAGAAATACAACTTTTTTCTTTACCTTTTAATTTATCCGGTCTCTGAAATCAGAGCGAGACGAAATCAGCAAAATCAGCAAAATATTCAGCCATGACTTTGAAAATCTTTTAGATAGCACTAAGCTACGCTTTCTGTAGTCCAACACAACAACACAACAACACAACAACACAACGACACAACAACACAACAACACAACAACACAACGACACTCATCTCTCCATCTCTCATCTCATCTCTCCAACTCATCTCTCCATCTCACTCACGTTTCCACCGTTCTCTTCCTGCAACAACTCAACTCTCTCTCAATACTGAACCAATTTAAAAAATGTCCACATTAGTCACTTGGTTGAAAAATCCCTAAGTTATCCTTTAAGACCGGCCAATCACGGAGAGCCACAAGAGGCCGGTTTTCCCATGGTTCCCCAGGCTGTTCTGTCGCCTTGCTTTGAGGAGGTCACAGTAGAGAGCAGTTGTTGTAGCGGTAGAGTATTAACATTCAAGCATAGTTTCTGCTCAGACTGACAGATCTTATCTCCCATGTAGCCAGTGCTGCTATTCCACCTGGAGAACCATGCCCTTTGGTTTCCCCTGGTCCCTCCTGTCTTCTCTCTCTGTCTCTGTCTCTCTTTCTTTCAAAGCCTCTGTACATAACACACACCTGTTCTCCTGTGACAGAGCCTGCCCATCACGACTACCACCACCACCACCAATACCAATACCACCACCACCTCCACCACCACCGGAACTACCACCACCTCCACCAGAACCACCGGCAATATCAATACCACCACCTGCACCAGAACTACCACCACGTCCACCAGAACTACCACCACCTCCACCAGAACCACCAACACCACCATTATGGTGCCTGTATGGGTTGACAGCTGTTGTCTGAAAGCCAGTCTGCACAGCTGCGATTCTGTTAGGACGTCCTTGTTTGCTGTTTTTGTCCTCTCCTCCAGTGCTAGAACAAGATGTACCGATGACCCAAAAAAAAAATCAATAGCATGGTGCATCTCCGCTCCTTCCACATGCACCGGATCAGCCATTTCCAGAGTCCTCCTCTTAACAAAGTGTCATCCCTCGGGATGTAACATGCTCCCGGGGGGGTCACCATAACTTGCTGCTTGGTTTTCACGCACGCACGGCCAGGCCAGACCCCCCCCCCCCCCCGTGTTTACTTCAGCCCAGTTGGTCGTTCTCACCGATGCGTCGACCACTGACCAGCTCCACCGGGGTTCACGTCTCGGGCCAGCCAGATAACTACCCATACACACCTTTGATAAACAATGTTTACTTTTGTTCCGATTTTCTGGATGAAATGATTGCAAAATCAGCAGATAACATAGGCTGATCGTCTTTTTGCTAGGTTAAAGGGGTTAAATGTATTTCAAAAGAAATGTATTGTAAATTTCATTAAAGGTTCCTGACATTTCCAGAATGCTTCTAATTGATTCAGAATGATTTCCTGTGAATGTGGTCGAGGTGTTGACAGACAGAGGCCTGGAGGTCTGGGGGCCTGGGGGCCTGGAGGTCTGGGGGCCTGGGAGCCTGGAGATCTGGGGGCCTGGGGGGCTGGAGGTCTGGGGGCCTGGGGGCTGCTCTGGAGATAACTGTCCATGTTTGGCAGTAGACAGTGCGTGGCATCACTGTGCCAGATGGGGCTGGTGAGTCATACAGGGCAGCAAGAGAGTGTAGCTGGGGGTCAAAGGTCAGACTGCACAATGTTCCAGGCCAAGGCTGCTCTGATCTCATCCAAAACACAAATCACATTCAAAATGGTGCCTTTGCCACCAGATCTAAAATACTAACATTGACTGCACGCTGTTAATACTAATATTCACTCATAACCAGTGCTTGAAGTAGAAGTGAAGTCCCAGTACTCCCCTTATTCACATGTTGGCGTGTGTATCGGCCGCTATCAGCAAATCATTATTAATGCTAATACTAGCATTGACTGTACGCTATTAATGCTAATATTCACTCAGAACTTATGCTAATATTAGCATTGACTGAATAACTAAGTAGGAAGATTTCCTTCCATCTGATTACACACACACACACACACACACACACACACACACACACGCAGGACTTCATAGGCGGATCATTGTGAAACATACATGCCTATTTGCAAGTCTTACCTTCTCCACTGTATACTTCTGACGCTGCCTTGTATGGTCATATCATGAACACAGACAGACAGAGAAAGTTTGTAATACCTTTTTAAATACTTAACTCATTATGCCGATTTTTAAAAAAAACATCTGATAAACTTGCAGCCAAGAGACCACTGTCTGACCCGAGGGGTATTTCTGTACATGTGGTTGTTAGGGTGGAAAGCCACTTAGCAGTCCTGCTAGTATTTCGAAGCGCCTACTTTAAGGCCAGCTTTATAGACTCTCATGTCTCTCGTCTAAACACCCTGTGTAGGCTTTCCTTTGATGTGCAGCGGGAAGCGAGGCCCGGGACTGAACACTCGTGGTATGAGTGTTCAGATGGACCCGTCTAATCCCTGGAACCATAACAAAAACAATGTTGAGAGACCAGCGAGAGAGAGAGAGAGAGAGAGAGAGAGAGAGAGCAAGAAAAAAAAGACAGAGCTGAAGCAGGATAGTGTGTTTTTTGTGTTGGGTGTGTGTGTTTGTATTGTGTGTGTGTGTGTGTGTGTGTGTGTGTGTGTGTGTGTGTGCCTGTGCGCCGTGCATGTGCATGTGCATGTGCATGCATTAGAGGACAATACCGTCGTAGCCGTCTCTCCTGGCTTCACTAAAACATCCGTTATCGATATCTTTTGGCAAAATGACTTCCTTGTGCTTATTCTGCCTGAGGGAATTCATCGTGAGCGTGCCTGCCACCAATGTAAACAATGGCAATTCGACGATTCGAATTCAATTGGGATTCACTGTTGTGAGACACTTGTGAGACACTTGTGAGGCTCCGTACTGACCGATGCACAAAAGACCAAAGTGCTATATTGCCATTGTTTACGTTCGTGGCAGGCTGTTCGGCAGAATCGGTACATGGAAGTCATTTTGACAAATGATATCGGTAACGGACGTTTCAGGGAAGCCATGAGAGACAGTTACGATGGTTTGATCACCCAGACCGGTATGGTCCTTTAAGGAGAGAGAGAGTCGGCTGGGATAATCTGACCTGGAGGACAGAATATTGATTACAATTTAATGATTGGTCATCCTTTACTTGTGTTAAAATACTGTTTTTAGGAAAGGGGTTGAACAGGAAATTCTTGACGCTCAGACTCAGGCTCCGTTTTGTGAAATAGCAACATTAATTATAATCACGTCAAGGTCGATTTTCGACAGCTCTAGCCTGCAAATAAATGAGTTAAACCAATCACAATTAGGTATCTTCGTCATGGTCTTCACCCAGGCACTAATCTGCATGGTCATGCTTCATGAGTCCTCCACAGTCCTCTTATTGCATCTGTAGTTTTAAATAACATTCACAGTCCTATAATTATCATTAGATTTGTTTCTGTGCTGATAGTAAATTAGTTAATGTATTAATCATTAATCTCGACAGTAGTCAGCGCTAGAAGCCAACGGTTAGATGACTTTTTTCCGTTTCGTGTCACTTATTGGTTACGGGCCTGGTGTAAAAGGACCTTCAGGTGCCAGGAGCGTTGTTATTGGTTGAAATATCCATCCAAATATCCATATCAAAACACCCATCCACTCAAACTTGGGGAAACTATCTAAAAAATAAAGTTAGTAGTCAGTAGAAAAAGATTTTAGCAAACTTTGTACAATAAACACATATTTTATCAAACTAAAAGAAAACAAAACAAATCAAAAACCTAAGTATATAAATAAATATGTTGTTATCTGTAAGTCTCTTTCATATCATGGGTTATTCAGCTGGGGACGAGGAGCTGGGCAGTGAACGTCTTATCTAAACCAAGCCTCAAGCATCTTCTGGACTCCGTGAAAACACCCCGAGGTGGCCCACAGAGGCAGGATGGTTTCTACTGAACACTTCACACTCACCACCGGGATTCATAAACACCGTCCATCCACACAAAGTATTATTACTATTATTATTATTACAATATTGATGATTCAATATAAACATATTAATTCTCATTATACTCTCTTTGTCCTGACAAGGATATTGTCCGTTCAGTGAAATTATTCCTGCGTTTCCACTCAGCTGCTTTGCTGTAATTAGCATGGCTTTTACACCGGGGTCAGGAGTCAGGGGTCAGAGGTTCACTTCCCACTGGGACCTCGTAATGTTCAACGCACCACGAAGGTGTGTCAGTTTTAGCGGTGTGGACACTTCATACAACAAGGTTCTTCTCCAGATGGGTGGAGTAATACAGAACAATGGGAATAGGTCATTGGAAACATATAGAAACAAATGTTTTGAGGAAAGAAAGGATTGAGGCCATGAAAAAAACACAAACACAATACGATAAAACACACAAAAGTCTCAAAACAAAGACCAGTAAAGAGTGTATGTTGCACCTGGTATCACTATTAAGTAGCGATACCAGCTTGAACCGGTTCTCAACCAGCAACAATAGCATTAGTCCAACAGCCGTTGAGCGAATGACTGCACAGGCAGCCATTAACAGATGAAGGTTATAAACTCTTCCTCTTAAACTTACCAGCAAGTCGGATGATTTTATTAAGATGGAAATCTCCTGTCCCCCCCCTTCTCACCCCATCAGGCGTGAGAAGATAATAAACTGATCACGATAATAAACAGGAACAGATTAGACATACACCGGAGCTTCTTCTGCTATAAGTTTAATCAACCGTGTATCACAGAAACTCAGCTTCCAAGCAGTTCCAGAGTAGCGCTGGGATATGCTAACAGTACAACGATATGCTATTCCCACTCTCAAAACGGGATCCACCTCCATGGACTTTGTATTTTACACACACACACACACACACACACACACACACACACACATGAACCACCACCTGACTGTTGAGACCACCGTCTCTACCTTTCCTCGTAATGTACTGTATACGACGGGAGTTCGGGGGTTTCCTGTCAAGTCTGTTTGAGCGAGGATGACATCATGTGCCCATTGACTTCCTATTATATTATATTTCATAACTTAGACCCGACCTCATTTTTGTAATCTGGCTTCATGCGTAATTCTAATTGATTTAATATCATGTTGCGTCATTTTATGTGTGTATTTTATTCAGCTTTTTGCTTTAACCTCAATAGTTTTTCTTAACTATTCTATTTTTAACCCATCGTTATCTCTTTCTGTATGGCCAATCAACACCTTGCATTGCACCGCTAGCGATCCCTGGACACAGGGAAACCTTCTCAGGGTTTCTTCTTAGGCCCCCAGTTAGGCTTAGGCCAGTTTAGGGTATTCCTGGGGGGTATTTAGGGTTAGGGGCTGTGTTAAGCTACGGGCCTGTAAACGTGACATGACTGGACAAAAACATGAAATACGCACATATGAACGCATCAATGCGTTCGCAGCAACGTTTATACGTTCAATTATTTTGGTGCACCGTATTTATGTCAGAGAACTGTAGTTTTGTCTTTGATCGTTTCTGGTTTACTTTCTGGTCTCTCCCTTTCATTTCCTCCTCCTCCTCATCATCATCATCATCATCTATTCACCTTCATAAAACCTCTCAGTTCTGTTGTCTGATTTATTAGCTCAGTTTTCAACAGAGATCCTTCTCCTTCTGTTTTAGTGCACTCCTTGATATAAAAACGCCACTAGGGCAGCTGTTTGAAATGTGAGGTGAGTGCAACACACTATTTACATTATGCTTCATGTGTTGGATGAATATGAATGGGACGCTGAGAGAAACACATTAAAATTCTTCCTGGAACGACACTCGAACGATATAATTAGCATAGAGTATTTGGGTATAAATCAGCCTTCTGCTAGCACCAGTAATAGCCCACACGCCATCAACAAATGCTAAATTAGTCATTTGTGAGGCGAGTGAAAAAAAGGTACACCATGCACAAAACATGAGGTCTGATTAAGGTCCTTGAAAAGGTTACGAGTGTTTTAAAAGTTTTTTTTTTATTAAAGTTACATTTTATTCCCTGGAAATGACACATGGGGTCTTGTGACACGGGTTGACCAAAGAAAAACTATTTAAAGCAAAACACCCCAAAATGACCTTCTGATGTGTCAGGATGACGTTGTGTTCTTATGTGTGTGGAGTGCTTTATACTGTATATGGTTTCATATAAATGTTTTCATACAAGGAAGAGACACGTGTCTGCTATGATTACATACCATAGCTGCATTTCTGGAACATTCCAGTTGATAACAATTCAACCGTAAGTAACCAAAGTGAAATGTTACATCTTACCCCGCCGGCGGGGGTAGGAAGTTTAGCTACAATTCACTGGTATACTAGCCAAAATAATCTTTTTTTACATTTGTACTATTGATCACATTTGGTTTGGTAATACCTCATGTCGGTGAAAATGAACCGCACGGTTCAACATTACTTTTTATGCAAAGTTAGAGACGAGCCAAAAATACACACAAGATATATAACTCAAATACACAACTCAAGGAGCCGGAGACGTCCGCTAACCACAACGGCTGGAACTAGGATCTGGCGAAGAGCCGGTGAAGAACCGGGAGATATACTGCAGAGTTGATGAGATGATGGATTGCAGGTGTGCAGCTTGGAGCAGGCGAACGGGATGAAAATAAATCAGGGAGCCTGAGAATTAACGGAGTGCCACGCCCACAATACAGACACACACACACACACACACACACACACACAGGGGAGCGCAGGATAAACAAGGAATAACTGGAAGCACTTTCAAGATATTAAAGCGCTGGAACATCATATCAACGTATTGTTTTAAAGGGACTACGTGTAGGATTTTTGCATCCATAAATCACTTTAAATTGCCAACATATGAACAGGTTGTAATTTAGCTTCCCCATCTTTATCCGTTGCCTGAAACACCCTGTGGGCTGATTTCTATTATATTTGAACCTGGACAGTTTTGCCGGGAAAAGGGAAGAAAGTGAAGCGTGAGTGTGGATAATTGCGGTAAAAATGTCTGTTCTTTCGTAACTTTTTAACTTGTACAACGTTGTGGAGTGTGTGTTGTTGGTGGCTGGTTTAAGCAGCCTGCACACCTGTGGGGCGTCGGCCAATCAAGGCCCACAGGTTAAACCAGCCACCAGCACACACACTCAGGAGCAGCGCTAGCATGTCAAATAAACGAGAAAATTAATAAATATCCTTTGCTGAGTCAATTTGGAAATAAACATCTGTATTATTATTATTATTATTATTATTCCAATATTCCATACCATGGTTTATGTAATATTAGTTTTGTGACCCACAGGTTGGAAATAGGGGTATATGTAAAGCTTCAAACCACCACAGCTACAACGTCACCATGACAACCAAAGACAACACATTGTGTGTGGCGTAATAATGACTTAATGTCTCAGGCTAACATAACCTTCATTAGATAGCATGGTGGGTAGCCTGGCACCATCACCACTAGCTCCTTAGTGGATCAATGCTACACACACACACACATACACACACACGGACGCACACACGCACGCACACACACACACACACACACACACACTCCTTCTCTCCTCCTCTCCTCTCCTTCCCTCCTCCTCCCCTCCCCTCCTCCCCTCCTCCTCTCCTCTCCTCCTCCTCTCCTCTCCTCTCCTCTCCTGGTAGAAGGTGTGTTTTCAGAATATTCTAATCAATGAGCTCGCTGTGTGCCAGAGACCCCGGACAACACGTCACGCCAAAAGAACATTCTTTCGAATAACACCTAATCCATATTTAGCATTCGCCACACCGCAACACCAGACACACACAAACACAGAAGGCTGAACAAAATAACAGATCATATGCACAGAAGTGTGCAGAGGGTCGGGTCAAGCAGGTAAAAGACACGGAGGGTGTCAAGGGAGTGTGTGTGTGTGTGTTTGTGTGTTGTGTGTGTGTGTGTGTGTGTGTTGTTTATGTTACACTAACACAGCCTTGTGTTTTAGATGTGTTCACTCATACTGAGATGTTTATGTCTCAGATTAGTGTTACGGTGCATGTGTTAACATGCATTTGCATTAAGTATTTCAACATCTAAATGCACAAACAACAACATGCACAGACACACACATGTGCACATATACAGGCCAAATAAGATGGATGAAGGCAGAAACATAAATTGGAGCGCGTCTGTGAATCACGTATTGAAGACTCTATGGGCTGCAGGCTGACTGCCCTCCAACTCATTGAGGGCAATTTCATAGATCAACAACTGTATTGATTTAATGTGCCTTGAATCCATGTACGTACACGCACGTGCACGTGCACGTGCACGCACACACACACACACACACACACACACACACACACACACACACACACACACACATACACACACACAATCTGTTACACTACTCTGTACAAATATTTGTGTCTCCAAGAACTTCCTGATTCTGCTAATTTACCTGCTGGTAAATAAGCAAACCGGAGAAGGAATAACAAGGAGATTAACATGAAAAACTGCGTCCAGAAACAGAAAAAAGAGAGAGTACAGAGAATTGACAGAGCAGTCAATGTGATTAGACAGGAATGTAGTGCATAATCATATTATGGGGAGGGCTGTCATGGGAATAGTGCAGTTATTAAATGTTATTGAATGCCTAAAAGCAACAGAAGAGAAACCCAGACAACAAGTGACTGGCATGACCTTAAGACCTGCTCTTGTTTTTACTCTACTATCTGTCCTCCAATGAAAACAGCTGTCGGCCATGAAACTTGATTATATTATATATACATATATATATATATATATATATATTCCCGTGAGCTGCAATTTTGAAACAATATAGCGTCGATTCATATTATTTTGGAATTTAGGCAACACTATTATCCAATGCAATGTGCAGTGAATACAGAAACAGATATGAGAAGGTTTTGCCCAATACACAGTGGACACAATACAACATACTACCACTACCGCTAGAGGTTCGTTCAACTGTTTCAGTCTCTTCCTAAATGCCCTGTCTAAACAGGGCCGAGTCGTTCACCAACGACCCCTCACTATTGTGAACCAGTCATGCATCATGCAGTCACTTGTGAAGGTGAATGGGAGGAAAGCTTGTTTTATGGATGTTTTGTCTGCCAGATAGCCCAGTGACCCACGCTAAGCACAATCATCCTTTCCTTGTCACATAAAGACGTCACCGCACGTCGAGCTCGTATGGACGCGGGGATGATGAAGAGCGGACGTCATTTCACTTCAGTCCGAATGACGCAACACACGAGAGCACGGCAAATGTTCCAAATGTTATTTTATTGAATGTTGAACAGATATGCATGGAGCGAAAGCCGAGATGTATGCGTTAGATACAATGAATATCTGAACAAAACGATGATCATGTACCAGAAAGTAAAAGTAAAAACGATCAAATAAATGCAGTGCACTATGGGCCATAGTATAGCTATAAAGAATGACTCACTCACTGCGACCAGATACAAGTCAAACCACATGGATCACATCTCAGACAAATAATCCATACAAGCAACCACCAATCATGTGACCATCAACCCGCAAAAACAAATATATAATGCGCACCTCAGCATGCAGATACAAAATAGTTCCATCATGTAGGCCCTACCCCATCACCAAGTATTACTATGAACAGTCGAGAGAGAGAGAGAGAGAGAGAGAGAGAGAGAGAGAGAGAGAGAGAGAGAGGAGAGAGAGAGAGATGAGGAGAGAGAGGGAGCAGATGGAGAGAGAGAGATAGACGACTGCCTAACTCTATTATGTGATGACTAGTGGGCTTGTCCATCAGTCACTCCTCCGTCAGACGGGC
>OOFB01038789.1:0-20427 GCA_900323305.1 Trachyrincus murrayi
CACCCTCTCCATCAGGTGCTGACCTCATACAGAAGCACCTTCAGCAACAGACTCATTCCACCCAGGTGTACCACAGAACGCCACAGGAAGTCCTTTCTTCCTGTGGCCATCAGACTCTTTAATTCGTCTACCTCGGGTCGTGAGAGGGACAGTGGAGTCACAGTGACCTGAGGTCAACGCAATTTGCACTGTAATTTCAATTGCACTGGACTTTCACTTTTTCACTTTTCACATGTCACTTTTTCAGAGTTATTTATTAGTATTTTACTGCTGCTAAATTGCACTATACGTATTGTTGTATATTGTATATACCTACGTATTACTGTAAATTACTGTAAATTGTAAATTTGTTCAATTCACTTGTCAATACATTTAGACTTCATTTAGTTTATATTTAGTTTATACTTAGTTGTTTAGTTTAGTTTAGTTGTTTATTATTTAATATAAGTATATTAGTGTACATTTATTCCCCTCTGTTTCAACTGTTGCACCTTAATTTCCCTCGGGATAAATAAAGTCATCTTGAATCTTGAATCTTGAATCTTGATATATTATTATTAGGGGGCCAAGCACATAGTGCGAGGCACCCTATTGTAACTGTTAGTTTTATTATGTCTTATATCTTATGTGCACGAGAAATAGCTGGATGTTCAAAAGGAGATGTATGATGGCCAGCCTAGGGAGTTACAAAAACGTAGTGACACAAGATGGACATGTAGAGCATTGGCTTGCAGGAACTTGATGGATAGGTTACCAGCTGTGTTGTGTGTTCTTCAAAATATAAGCACAGAAAATCATAGAGACAGATCCATTGATGCTCAAGGTTTGCTTGCACAGATTGACCTCACATTCATAGGCCTCCTTGCAACCTTCCAAAAACTGTTAGGAAACACAAAGCTGCTTTCTGACCTGCTACAGTCACCCTCAGTTGATTTAGCTCTGGCAGTAGACATGGTGGAGTCACTTCACGATACATTTCAAGAGTAAAGGACATTTAGTGATCAACCATGGCACGACATGGTAGAGACAGCCAAACAATGCAATATAGCTGTTGAGAATGGTGAGAACAGGGCTCGAAATACAAAATGTTTTACTTGGTAGCATGTGGTGCTCCCAATTTCAAAAATGTAGGAGCACCCACCAAAATGTAAGGAGCATCAACAATATATGTGGATTTTGTTTATTGATAAAAATGTTTTATTGTTACCACAATTGTAAGAGTGCTGATTGTGAGTAACACGTTAGATGTAAACAAAATTTAAGAATAGACCCTACTAAATACATTAAATCCAGCAATCAAAAAATAACACTCAACATTTGCTGGTACATTTGGCAAGTAAGGAAAATAAAATTACAGAAATCATTAAATACTTAACTAAAGAACATTAAACATTAAACTGGAAATTCTATTTCCATAATAAACAAGTTTAGAGCTCACAATGTAATTCTGCATATTGAAGTATTCACCAATAATCCCCCCACCAAAATGGTACATTCCCCAGGGAACACCCCTACAAATGCAAAATAAGGAATTACCGGTAACTTGCGATCGCGAACAGAGTTAGTATTTAATTTTAATTTCATAGTTTAATTTTAGTCTCATTTATTGTACTGATTAATGTACCAACAAAGAAATACAAATGAAGGTAAATTAATCTGAACATACTGAGTGTATTAACTAGTGAATGTACAGAGAAAGACGTCTGACTGAGAAGAGGTCGCACAGATTAAATTGCGGGAGCATATGCGACCAAAGCGGTCGCAATTTCAAGCTCTGTGAAAAGAAGAGATCACAAAAAGTTAGCTCCAAACTTGGTGGGTCTAATGTGAAATGTACAGTACTATAGGCCTGAGCAAGGGTAATGGTACATTCAGTTAGAGACTACTCTACCCCATCCATGACTCCATAATTGGTGAAATGGAAAGAAGGTTCTCGAAACCTAACTGTTTAATAATGAAAGGTATACATGCCCTAAACCCTAAAAGCAGTACGTTCCTTCAATACGACCAGGTATTTGTCTTGGGTGAAATGTATGGTTGCGATCATGAAGATCTTACTCATGAGCTTCACCAGCAGCATTCTAGACTTGACTTTTTAGAACCGTACCAAGAGGTGTTTCATGAGCTCTTCAGGCTGTGCAAAACAGCTGTAGCCCTTCCAGTCAGCAGTGCTGCCTGTGAGTGGAGCTTTTCAGCTCTAAAAATTATTTTAAATAATTTGCAGACAACCATGGTAGATAGCAGGCTAAGCCATTTAGGTGTGCTAAGCACAGAGTCAAGAAGAGCTAAAGCATTGAACATGGATGACTTTATAAAAGTCTTTGCAAGCCAACACAAGAACAGGCAAATTAAACTGATTGGAGTTTGTTTAGAGGATTTCTTTGAAGAGTACTTTCGGTGTTATTCAAGATTCAAGATTCAAGAAAACTTTATTATCCCGAGGGAAATTAAGGTGCAGCAGTTAACAGTAGGAAATACACAGGAGGAGAAATAGACACCACACATATAAACACAAACACAAACACAAATTTACACTAATGCGTAGGTATATACAATACACAACAATACGCGTAGTGCAAGTGCAATTGGTAGTACCAGATAATAAGTATCCAGCATATGGTACTAAAAATGAGGAATCAGACAGATATGGAGTTAGCAGCAGGTGTTGATGTGGGTAAGGAATAAAGTGATAAGTGATAAGTGATAAAGTGATACGGTGACTGTATTTAAGCCAGTAGCAGTCTGTTGGCTGTATGTTGGCCTCAGGTCACTGTGTCTCCACTGTCCCTCTCACGACCTGAGGTAGCTGCATTAAATAGTCTGATGGCCACAGGAAGAAAGGACTTCCTGTGGCGTTCTGTGGTGCACCTGGGTGGGATGAGTCTGTTGCTGAATTCGTTAAAAGGTAGCTTTAATATATTATTTCCAAACCATTCGGCCTGTTGAGTAATAAATGGATGAGCTTTCTACCTAGACTCAACTAGTATCCATTATTATTATGTTCTATTTAATCATTTAGCACTTGTTAATTCAGATACATGTCATTAGTAGCCAGTAACTTTCAGCTGGGAGTCAAAACAACCATGGCACTAACTTGCACTTTTTATTCGAAAGCTAAAATAAAAAATGTGAAAAGGGGCACTACATCTAGCTTTGATAGGCACCTTGCATGCCATGTCATACAATAGAGAATATTATTGCAGGATGGATAAACTAGCCTGAAAATGTATTTCTTTCAGAAGTCATATAAATATCAATATTAAATATCCATTCATCATTTCATTAACACTGATTAATTTGCATGAAATGTTCATTGTGTTAAGGGAGCAGTTTTGCCATCACAGAAATACATTAATGTTGTCTTTCAAAAATGTGCACTTGCAAATTGTGTTCTCATTGTTGATAGCTGTTTAGATGCAAATTACTGTTATATTTCTCATTCCATTTAAAAATGACTGGTGCAAAAAATCTTATTGTCTAGGTTTTGTCAAAAATAATGAGCACCTTCACTTTTTAATGAGTGGAGACATCAATCTTTCATTAAAACCTTTGTGATGTAGCTTTCAATGCTTTCTTGATAGTACATCACTAACAAGGGCGATTTTAGACCCTACAGCCCCACTGTTTCTAATCTCAGCGACCCTGAAAATGTCCAGTCACTTTTTTTCTAAAATTAAGTCAACCACTTTTATTTACGCTTCAGCCAAACTGTTAGGGGGTCTGATAGTTTGAATGAAAGCAGGGTCTGGAAGGAGTCAAAGGACCAATCTGCAAATTCTCCTAGAACATATATAACCCATGGATGTATAAGATATATAACCCTATCAAACCATCAACGTCCTGGATGTCCCCCTTTCCCCTAGTGAGTAGCCTACATAATAAACCATTGCAGGTGTAACAAAATGTACTAAATCTTATTTGGGGCTAAGCCCCCCTAAAGGCAACATCCTAGAATCGCCCCTGATCTCTAATATCATTCAGTGTATTCTTTTTAACATGATAAAAAGACAAAACTCTGCAATCACTTTATAATATTTTGTCATATTGTGCACCACACTGCTTAAGAATCCCATCCCTGCTCGGCTCTCCGTGTCTTCACATGTCTACGTTGGCATCTGTGACGATTTGATCTATTCCACTTGTTCTTTGATGGCAGCCAGGTAGAGGAGGTAATCTGTACTTAGTATGGACCTCTAAACTCAGTAGCCTGCGGGCGTTGCGCTTGTTCTGTGTGTGTCCAACCAGGTTTTCAACTGGCGATATCCACCTAATTGCCGTCACCTAATTGGACCTGGTAATACAGCAGCATGCTCTGCTGGCTCTGTTGTCTTTCTGTAAATAATGTGTCGTCAAGTCAATTCTTAACAGTGCGGATCGCGTAAGAGGCCGCGTGTTGCGGATGTTGAAGCATCTTGGTCAGGGGTGCCCACACTTCTTCGGTGCAAGATCTACTTTTGAGACTGAGCTGGTGTGGCGATCTACCGGCCCGCCACAACATACGGAGAGTTTTGACACGTTGCATCGCTGCGATGTCTCGCGGAAAATACATTTAGAGTATACAAGTACACAAAAAAGGATTAAAATATATATATATATATTATATATATATATATTTTTGGGGAATGTCACGCGATCTGCCCGCTCTGCCTTCGCGATCGACCGGTGGATCGCGATCGACGTATTGGGCACCCCTGATCTTGGTGCTTAAATGCCAACCAGATATCAGAGCCGGAGACTTGAGACTCGGACTCGGCTCACGAAAATGGGGACTCGCGACTTGACCTGGACTCGCCTGCTGTGAGACTTTACTTACTCGAGACGAGACTCGAGTCTCGCTGGAGACTTGAAAGCTAAAATTTGGTGCAGATTCTAAAGGCAATGATAAATAATCATTGAATGTATTGTTTGTTTGTTGTGCCGCTGCTGGATGCATGTATCGATTTCCGGAGGGAAGTGCCGCTGTCCGGCAGCGTCCGCTCTGAGGCAAGTGAGGTAGCTGGGACTTGACCGGGGATCGCCTCTTTGTTTTCCCTGGTTTATCGCTGTTATTTCGGCTGCCCGTCAGTTAACACCGCTAGACCCACCGGGAGTTTCACTGCCAAACGTTATGGCCGCAGTTGAGCCGTCCATCCCACCTATTACATATTGCTTTTGCCTTAATTGTTATTAAAATAGAAACTAAACTGAACTATGCTGAATGGATTGAACGAAGGCAAATCCACGGTTCTATGAATTCCGGATGAAGGAATGAAATGGAACCCTCGCCGTCAATTTCTTCTTATTTAAATAAAACGTCTTATTTCCAGACTAACAAAATTATCCGTTATCATCATATTACATCATCATTGCATCATATTTATATAGCATTATCAAGAAAAACATGTTGCATTCACAGCAAATGTGAGTCAACAGTGTTTTTATACATGATTTCACAGATAGGAATGGAAAGAGCCATGGCGAATTTGTGTGAATTACACTTCAGAAACATAATTTAAAAAACCTGAAAAAAGGCCAATTGAATATTATTTTGAAAACAGCAACATAATTAGTCAATAGAGATATTTTTGTGACCAACCATTATGCACATGAGCCAATGTAATTGTTTTGGGACCAACTTTAAATGAATAATGCATAAACTGCAATCGGAAACGCTACAGCTAATGCGCACTGGGGGAAAAAAACATGTTGTTTTTCATCGTGTAATGTTCAGTATTGCATTTCATTCTGGTCCCCTTTGAGAAAGAAACATTCATATGAACGTTATTAAATGCGATTTGTGGATGTGTTTGTTATCGGTGCAACTCTAAGTGAAGTGGCTTGACTCGAATTGAGCCAATTCCTAACACCGCTCCATTCAACCCTGCAATCGTGAAATGATTAGGCTTGGTACTACGGAAGGAGATGATTAAAAATTATTATTGACCTTTTATTGAGTTGTCAACATTCCGCTGTCGGATACTGTCAGCAGATAATATTGGATTTTTTAGTTTGAGAAGGGTTGTTTAACAAAAAACAAGTCAGTGACAAGTCATTTGGTCACTTGACCTTAAAAAGTTGTAATTGGGTCACAGACCAATTTGGTTTAGGTACAAATTTTAAACGATGTTTTATATTCAATGCTCGGCAATCACTGGTACATACAAGTTCCTGTTTCTCAAGGTAATAGTCAGGGATGTCCTCTCTCTCCAATTGTGTATGCTGTCCTACTGAGCTCATTGCTTTATCCTGTCGTGTATCACATTACCTTTAATTACACCTCACACCAGATTTCTCTTGATGATATTTTATTCAATACAATTCGACACGTGCTTTTCTCTATTCACCTTTTTCTGACTTATTGAATATGCCATACTAGGGTTTATTTCTTCACGTATCCAAGCCTGAGATCTACCATGCCATTCTGAGGATCCAACTGGGATTTGTCTCTTCCCAAACATGCATTACATGTCCTGTATAGAAAACAGGACACAAAAGATATCTTCTTTGTGGTCACTGGTTTAAGTAGCACAATACAAACCTTTACCTTTAATATAAATGGCTGGTGAAGAGACCTAATGAGTGGCACATGGCTCGAGTTGCTCATTTACAAATAAAAGATTTTGGAAATGCATGTGACCCAAGGTGAGGGAGTTTGTTGAAATTATAATGCCATACTTCCTAGACTCTTAATTCATAATGATGATTCCTTCCTTCCTTCCACTTCAAAAGAGAATTGTAATGCTAGTGAGCCTCACTGCGGCCAAAAAGTGGGGTTTGCATGAGTGCTCTGGCAAATCCTTGCTCTCTTGCCTAGTCACAATGGATCCAGTCCTTTCTAGATGTTTTCCACAGGGAATTGTCTTGTCACTAGGATGCAGGGAACTAGTCAAATAACTCATTGGGATTGGTCATTTGCAGCTTTCCAGATTAATGCAATAGGCCAATAACTTAATGTCTTTTGACTGCTCAACAAATGCCCATTCATATGAGTGTGTGTGTGTGTGTGTGTGTGTGTGTGTGTGTAAATGAATGAGTTGAAATGAGTTTCAGTATGTTGTCATTGGCCTTCGCAATCAAGAGCAGACAGAGTGGACCGCCGCCATGCATTAATCATGCGTTATTGCTTCATAATTACTTTTCATTTTAGACTGGAAGACTCTCTCTGTATTCGTTTAGATTTAAGTCCATCCTTTCAACGTGTTGTCTGCTTGATCGTATTCACACTGTATAGTCAGTAGTGGATTTCTTCTGCCATGCCTTTTGTCTCCTTGACAGGCTCCATGTCACGATGAAGTGGATGGACATGTGGTTGGGCTGAGCAGAGCAGACAGGAGAGGACAGACACCGAGTGGTGAGGGGTGGCTGGATTGTACTTTAGTAGGGGAACTGTGTTTTTTTTTTCATTTGTGTTGCATAAAACCCCCACTGTAAAACATTTTGAGTTTGATCTAAGGATTAAAATCAGTGAACAATTGTACAATTGTATTATATACAATAATATTATATACATTATATTATATATAATAGTCTTTTTTTGCAAGTTGTGCAAGGGAGTGGGGGGGGGGGGGTGAGACTGAATGTGTATATTGTAGTAACATCTTTTACAGAGGAACACTTCTTTCAACTCACTGCAGTAATTAAATAAAAAGTTAAAAAAATTGGTCTTCATTCAACATGAAGCAGTATTACTATGAGTCCTTCAGACAAAGTGGACAAGCAATGATAGCCCCTTGGCTATGTAATATTAATACAAAATGCAACCACCCTCATTTGAACATAAGCCTTGACCTACGGTTCCACTCATTGATCATTAACTACATATTTTATTTTCATCTTTTTAGCTGGAAGACAACTTCCTACTCTAGAACACTGAAAACACTGAAGTGGAGGATCATTTACTCAATAACCTCCAAATATACAAAATCTATGTAAAAACCACCATTCAAGAATTTTTTTCTTATTGAATAGCTATAAAACATGACATTATAAAGTAATTTTATCGAAAGCACTATTTATTGTGAATATCAATCTAAAACAAATTAAATAAGGCTGGAGTCTGTGAGAAATATCCATTTATAGGCCCCGTGGTTATCTCTGCTATTAAAAACTGTTTTATTACCCACTCAAAAATCTGTGGGGACTCAGTTGTTACTGAAAACTCTTGTTGTGAACCAACAAAAAGGACTAGGTTAAGGGTTGCCTTCTTTTTGAACACACCTATTGTGTCACAGCAAAAATCAATATGCATCCATACATGTGTTTTGAGTTCTGAAGAAATCATTTAATTTCTTCCTCGCATGTTACAAAAACACAGTAAAATAACAACAATGAAATGTATGAGGGTCCACACATCTCCAAAATGTTTTGAGGGGTGGCGAGTCGGGATGCAGTCCTGTGTCAGAATGCTCTTTCTGATCGCGAACATGAACGGCGACAAATTTGTCAACGCAACAGGTTAAGACAGGTTGAAGAGCGTGAGGGTGACGCACCTCCTATCGAGTCTCTACCGTCCTGCATGAGGCACCTGGGCATGTGCGGGATTGACAACAGGCAGCCAGAGACTATCCTCAAGACACTTCATCAAATGAATTCTCGCTACATAATCTGCTGCACCACCGAAATAGCTGCAGTCACCGTCGCAGGAGCGGAGGGTGACTGTCTAAGCAAACAAAGACATGTCAAGGGCAAAGCGATAGGTTGCTTCTCATCAAACAGAGGGGGAACAAAATAAACCATGACAAGAGTCACGATTGCAGAGACATCATCAAAGTGCATGATGCGTTCGCACGCATCAATGTGCATATGTTCAAACTGCAGTCTTATTCACACAAACAAGCAAACCGTCACACACACACACACACACACACACACACACAGCATATTTGTTTACGCCTACCAGCTCCACTAGTAAGCAGATGGCATCAGCATGAGGAAGTGTATGTGAGCACAGCTCCAACTGTAGTGAGAGACAGAGCCAGTATATTAAAAGCCTTATTTCAAAGCTTAACGCTTCAGAAGGAACCATCTTTTTTTCCCCCTGGACGCGGAAGCAGGAGATTAACATTCGCGCTAACAGGATGCGCGCATGACAGCCGAAGACGGTGATAATGGTTCTTTCTGATGGCCCACAACACCGTGGACCTGGAAACTAAACATGACAACAATTAGCCATGGCTGAAACTGCAGCCCTAATGACATGTTCAATGATGTATGGAGATCAAAACAAGGAGGCAATCTGTAACTATAATTACGCCTTGGGCAAATATCCGTGCCGACCTTCACTATGTGCTAAACGTTGAATGGTAACGTCACGTGCAAAGATGAAAGTCTGCATTTCCAGAGGTTCCCTGTATTGACAGTGACCGAAGCAAGTACTTCTAATGAAGTTCTCTCTCAGAATATGATTAAGAGATATCGGAAGGTTAAGCAGGATCCAGTGAGACCAGCTGCACATTTGGGGCTTAGATTTTCTCTTCCAGCAAGTCGACAGAAAGGTTGCGTGTAGGCATGGAGCCTGGGAGAGACGGAGGGAAGGAAAGTCAAGATTACATAATGCAAAAAAGCTGTCCTTCAGCTCAATAACAAGGTGCTACACTACATTACCCCCTAAACCTCCATCCTATCGGTGCCCATTCCCTCGGGAACCTAACACATTTATAATACATTTATTTCAATATGAGACTTGCCAGATGAAATAGCTTGCAGGATGGTGGTCGTCAGACCAAAGTACACAGCATAATAGTTACTGATGCTTAAATGCAGACAGGCCTAAATATTCCTAATGGCGCTGAAAAATGCTTGCACATGTTTTTTTTTAGCTACTTCTGAATGATTTATTTGTATTGTGAATGAAAGTTTAGGGAAGACAAATACACATTTTAAGTGTGGCCATTAGCGGAATGTAAGGCTCATTTGATTTTCGGAAAATCCCTTTCTCCTAATTACTCACACAATAGTACAAACTCTCAAACCATAGCCAAAGACCAACAAAAATGACAACATAAAAACCTAGCCAAGCTCGATTGTTCTGGGTTAAAACCTGGAAGAATCATTCACTGGAACATGTTTGCTTCTCCTCAGGGAGCGTTCCTTTTCTTCCGTTTCTCTCTCCCTGGGATAGCGATGAGCTTGGGATCTAGGATGTGGACTCTCTCTCGCAGGAAGGCGCTGGGAGACGTGCCCTCTCTTCTCAACGTGAGGGATGGAGTGCTGGATCCCCCTGGAGAGAGTTGTTTTTGAACACTTCCCCCCCCACCCCTCCACCACGTGCCGTGGGGAAGGCAAGATCACCATCAATGTTGATCGGGTCGAGCCAAGTCACAGCCATCAAACGTTGCTGCACCCGGCAGCACTCCGCAGCCATGTTCTTTATTTATATATTTATTTCTTTATTTTCTCCTTCTTTCTTCTTCTTCTTTTTCTTTTGAAAGCGGTTGCTGACCCTTTTTATTGTCTCGTTCTCCAGGGGGAGACAATTCAATCAGGGAATTCAGTGGGGTCTCTGTGTCTCCGCCAAGAGAAACCCAGGGAGCCTTGCCCAGCAGCACTCTACTGAGATGAGCCAAACTCATGAAACGCTCGCATGACAGATTCACAGTAGGGTGGCGGTTCTCAGTCACGGCTAGCAGCTGTGGAAGGGCACTATATGTCTGCAGAGACTTCTAATCCAGCAACTTAAAAAAAACAACCTTTTATTGATACCAGTGTGGAATAAATATAGCTTGTTTCTAGGGCCCAAGGCAGCCTTGATATTTATACTGCGATATTCCATAAATGATCCGATGTGTGTGTGTCACATGCAATACAGCTGCTTTGAGAGCACAAAAATTGGAAAATTGCCTCGTTTTTTTTCTACGACGAGATGGAGCATAGGCCATTTGCTCTGCTCTATCTATAGAAGCAATCGGCTGTCCCATCCTGGGAGGCACATAGGCCCAGTGGGCCAAACTGCACCTCCTCATAGTTCCTAGGCAAACAAGGCCCTTGGCATAGCATTCAGATGCTGTGTTTACATCTCCCTGACAGAGTACAGCCTGGAGGAGAGTCCAATGCCAGAGCCACCAATTCCGCCAATGCAGAGCAGGAATGCATCATTATCGTCCTTTTTCTTCTCTTTGTATTTGTTTGTTGCCATACATTGATAAAAAACGGAAACGTTATTTTATTCCAATATGCCCACATTTGGTGCCCATCCATCCATATATCGGATTTCTTTTGGCACAGGTTGTGGAGGCTTTTTCAGTTTATAAGCTAGTTGAATCCTTTCCAATCCCCTCTTCTGTTTGCAGGGCAAAGCTGATCTAATTCCCCTTTCTATCAATACATAATCCATGATAATATGCTGTGTCTAATTCCCAGGATGAATATGCAAGGATTTCTTTCCACGGGCATTGTAAATAAAATAGTGGCAGCATTAATGGAAATTATAATGAAATACCTTGTGGAGATTAAACAAGTTGGCCCACAGCAACCTTTCTGAGATCCAATAATTTAGTGCAATACTAGAACATGCCTCACAGAGGGATAGGGCAAAGAGGAAAAGCATGCACGAGAGAGAGAGAGAGAGAGAGCGAGAGAGAGAAAGAGAGAAACAACGAGAGAGGCCGAGAGAGATATCATAGTTGACTATAAAACCTGTGGAGAAAATGTGATTAAAAATGTAAAACTCTGAATTGAGTGAATCCCTCGTTACTAAATATTGTTTGAAGGAGTATTGTTTAAAGAGGTGAAATTTCCATAAGCTCAATTGGGAGATTGGGATTTGGGATCAGATCACACATTAACCCTAATTTGAGTATTACTCACACATATGCTGTGCAGATTCATGTTTTGTTATTCCTGTAGAAAACATGCTTCAGTTTTCCAGGAAATGTCAATATAAAATAAGTTATGATTTTATTCAGAATAAACACAAAATAAGATGAGAGTTCAGTTATTTATTAATCTGCAATTTAAGGAAGTGAAATTAAATAAAGAATATCACTTCTCCTGTCTGCCCGTGTTTGTGAATAATTACCACTTGCTCATCTTCATTTTAACTGATTTATTCAAAAGTTAAAATACAACCACCTCACACAAGTACAAAGAAAGAACAAAAAGGTAAAGTATTAAATCAAGTCTTCAGCATGGCTGCATGCATTTCACCCCACTTCCCTTCATTGCTATTCCTTTACCAACCAATTTAAAATTCTGATTCAAAGAACCGTATTGTGCAAATTACTTTTCTGAACGCTCATATTGTTTGAGAGGTAAATGTTTGTTATGGTTAATATGTAAACTGATGCTCTTGATAAGCACAATACAATAATACTGTGAATTCATAAATAGTTGACAATGACAAATATTTTAAGAAACCCCAAACCTCTAATTAATTAATACTTCAACATTTGAAAACCAGGCCTTTTCTCCTTATGAAAGTAACACCAGCGATTGTCCAACCAATGAGAAATTGGTCGGACAAGAGCATATCGACCAACTGACCAGAAGGTGTCAGCCCTACTAGTTAGTCCATCTGTTGGTACAATATATATAGGATTTCACCCTAGAGAGAAACATAGGGGATTTTAAGATACATTAAGTGATAAGTGCAGCATTTGGATTACAAACTGTGTAGGAGTATAAACGATTACTTAGAAAAATACATGTTAAGTTGGTTCTTCCAGATGCACTACCACCAGTCTCCACTATGCACGGCTGCGTCAAACTCAACTCAATTCAAAGCATGGCCCCGTGGGTTACATGTATCAAGAAGACTATTTTAGACAAGTATGTGTGTATACAAGAGCCTTTCTGATTTCTGACACAGGTTTAATGTTGACCTCAAACTCAGTTGCCCTGCTACTGAGCACTTGAACATCCTTCACTTGAGGCACCTGGGCATCCTTCACTCTGCATTACTAATTCAGCATCAGAGATACAAAAGGTTCAAGCTGGCCTGACTAATCACTGTGTGCTTTTCCTTTGTTCGACAACCAAGAAAATTGTTGTAATTGCTCAGAAAGGAAAAGGTTTTACTCTGGATCTCTTACTACTTTCTTGAATACATTAAGTTTGTAATTGTAGTAAAGAGTCACTTTGTATGGTAATGCAGATGTAAGGCAGATGTGTACAAGGCTTGCTACAGAGTGTCCCAGAGTCAGCATTACTCAATCGATCGGTTTCTCTGATTGTTGTTTCTCTGAGTGGTGCTCGTATTATTTATCTAAATTGGTGAAAAAAGTCCTTTGAGACTATTGATATCATTTCACAAAAATGCCGTTGATACAACTGTTTCACAAAAAATCAATAACTTTGCCACTAGTGCAAAATACTCTACTGTATATTTTTGTGTAAAACTACACTGAATGAGCCCTGAGCTTCTCTGTAATAACACTCAGCTTTATGTTGCCATAGCTGTTAGCTGATTTTTCCTAATTTATATTTTTTAATGAACATTATATTATATAAATATACATACACATTATACTTCATAATGTTTAGTTTATAATTGCTCATTTATAGTATATTGTGTATCACACACCATGTTTTGTAACATGCATCATATTGTTAGCGAAGTGTATCAGCAAGCCTCTAGTAGGTAGGCATGTGAGTAGGTATTTAGGTAATACAATGACTAATACATGCACACAGTATTAAAACAGTCCTCTGTCCCCATCACTTAGGTCAATGTGGTCGAGAAAATTAGAGAATAATGATGACTAATGACACATGGGAGAAAATAACTAGGTAGGTAAGTAATGCTTGCTGAGGCAATCATGGTGCAACCATTATGTTGCTGAGGCTGCCTCTCTGTAGAAGAGAGGTGGTCCTTAATGACCTGCACTTTCTCCAGGGTACCAGCACAACACTGCCATTCTATGGTTTGTTCTTAAGTCGGCAGCATACTTAAAAAATATATAACATTTTTTGGCTGGCCGAAGTTCTTTGCGGACAAACTTGCTTTTATATTTGATGTGGTTTTGGTTTGAGCACTGAACATTCCATTAGTTAAGACCAGTGGGGTCTCCATGGAGAAGGGAAATCGAAAATAAAACTAAATAAAATCTTGAATTTCTTGAAGCCTTGAATTTCTGACCAATCACACACAATGTTCACATTGCTGTCAAAGAAGTTTGGTGAAGTATGCTTTTGTTCGTTTTCTCCAGAATCACGTCCTTTTGTTCTTGCAACCTGCATGATTCTAGAAATTCTAGTCTTGAGAAAGGTTTATATGCATAGCTGTATAGAGTGTGGTTCAAGTGGCTGCCATCTTACCTTGTAAACTGTTCACTGCCATTCTTGTTAAAAAAAAAACATGAAAATTGTATAAACTGAAACCATTGCCTGTTTTGTTCACTCAAGTGATTTTCTAGCGCTTATCCCCATATTCTTCTGAATTCTTTGACAAAAGACGTCTCTGACTTGCTATGATTGGAGTTTTTCACCATGCAATCGGAGACATTAACAGAGTACCATGTTTTCCATAAGGATCGATAAACACATACAGCTAGCAAAGAGCTAGTTTATCCACATATATTCAACAACTCCTTTGAAATTTGCATTCCGGGCCGCAACGTCTGTTTTTGTTTTGGTCTGTGTGTTTACTATTCTCCAAGTAATTTGCACAGAAACACGACAGCCATGCTGCAGCCATGGAAGCAAGCAAACTGGATAAACTGAGATAGTAATAGATTCTACCTGACCTAAAAAGCCTCGTCCTTTTTTCGAAAAAGCTCCATGACCACAGACGTGCTAAAACGCGGGTAAATCTTGGAGTCTTAATCTTGCGCTCCTCTCATAGAATGTTGCTCTCGGCTCGTCATGAGCTCGTGTTCGTTCAGTGTCAACCTGGCAACACACATGAGCTTTGTGTAGGCACGAAGCTCATGTTATTGTGACTCTCTCCATTATTGTGAATTTGGACTGCAGTACCCATTTTAAACGCTCGGTGTCATTGTTACATATAGCACCTTTAAAATCAACCAGGTTGGGTTCTATTTTGCGATAAGTCTTGATGCTACTCCACCATCGCCGCATGTAAGACACCACTTACCACAGCCGATAAAACATGGACAGCATTCTGAATGCCTCAGCGGTTCTTCAGCATGCTTAAAGGAATAATACAGCCTAAAACACTGACATCATTATAAACAGTCTATTGGCGATGTACAATGCACCCCAGGTCCTATTTTACTGTTTTGTGTAGTATTTAATTTTGCCACGGCTAAACTCAATTTATGTAGACGCTACTATGTCACACGGAGACATGTCACACACAGGAGAGTATGTCGTCAAATCACTGTAGCATCAACCATCAGTATCAGATATTAGTTTCATTCCCATATGACAACAACTCAGGGGTTCTGTCTCTGGGCAAGCAGCCTCATAAATCCAGAATGCACTTCGGCTTTGCGAGCTTGGGACGTGGCCATGGTCTCCGTACAGTTGCCGAGGCATGGCCTCGTTTGAAGAGGAAATGGCCCGGTAGTCACGGTTAACCCGGCCGATTTGGTCTGTTCTGGCAGTGAGGAGCCCAGATATGGCCGATGCATCTAGGTTTCGACATGCGGTCCCAGACCAGTCGGGCAGTGATTCATTGGATATCCCTTTTTTTCTTTGAGTATAAACTTGCTAGCCTCAGCGATAGCTGCATACAAATATGTTCACCAAAGTATTGGTTACAATACTTTATTTTCTTCTGTTTGGGACGAAAGCGAGGGGTACATGATCAAAATCCAGCAATGAAAAACTGCCATTGATTGATGCCAACGACGATTGTTCTAGAATTCACCACTGGCTTAGCAGCGGCAAGCTCAGCCGCGACTAACATTGCCAGACTAGCTCTCCCAGTCGAGTAACCAGCTCTCTAATCCCGCGGCCGTTGTCACGATGGGGCGATCGAAATTTGATCGTCCGTGTATGGCATATTGTATCATAGCATACTGTCAAATATCTAGCTAGCTTTCACAATTAATAATAAAGACTGTGATACATATCGTATACATTGGTATACAATATGGTATACATTTGATTAATTTATTACATTTATAAATGTACAATTTACAGAATGTTGCCTCCTGATGTTGAGAGGGGGTAGCGAAAGTAATTCTGGGTAACTTAAAATAGCACACTGGAGCAGATCGTGGGAAGCCTGACACGGCAGATAGTGACAAATTGCAAATAAAGATAACAATATTACACATAGAAAAATAGGACCTGGGGTGCGTTGTACATCACCAATAGATGTTTTATAATGATGTCAAATAGTTTTAGGCTGTATTATTACTTTAAGAAGAATAGCCTCTCGCTGTCTGCCTTTCTTGTATAAAGGCCCCAGTGTTGAAAGCCTATGTGGTCAATTATTCTTCTTCAGTGTGTGTGAGTGTGCGGTGACAAATACCAATCTTGAATAAAATAACAGTTAAATCAAAGTAAATAAAGGGCAAACACAAAATATATGGATCATCAAAAGATCTGTGGACACATGGATTAACACAATAAAAATCAATTGATTTCATTACCACAATATGTGATTGTGGAATACAAACAAAATAGAGGCACTATAGTTTCTCAAGTAGGATTCAAAGTAACACTTAATGCGTGTTCGGCACATCCTTTTTCTTTTACTTTTTTTGTTGTTGGTCATCCTGGTGAGGATGACTTTGTATTTGTATGTGTATGTGGGAGAGTGTGCATCTCAGGAATGCATGAAAGAGGGGCCTGGAAGATTACCCTGTCCCAAATGGTGTATGCTTAAACTCATTTGGAGGTCCATTTGGTCAGTGTAGTGAACAAAGTTCATCTTAGGGACGCAGGATGTGGGTGAGGGTATGCTGTGGAGTGTTAGGTGGGATAAATTATCAGGCCCAGATCAATCAATGACCCTGGACCAAAGTGTGTAATCCAAAGCAGCGCAGCCTGGTACGGCTACAGGTATTATGTGAGTAAATAACATCCTGTAGTGTACACAGGATGGAACACTGGTGGTAACCTAACAACTGGGAGGGAATGAGGAGGGAGCAGCAGGTTCTCCACTGGAGTACACCACACACAGCCTGTCTGCAGAGGCTCTAGCGACCCTTGGGCGCATGGCCCTCAGAGTCTCAAGCTTTTCTTTGGAGTCATTATATCATATGCATTATGGGTAAGCAGGTGAGAAAAAAAATATCACTCGCTGTGTTCCAGGGAAAAATAAATACATACAGTATTTTGAGATATGTGTCTGTGTTCAAAGCAGCATTCCTCAAACAGCATGGGAGGTGGAGTCCCACCAGATTAATTACCTGAGATGGTTACAGAGTTTAATAACACACACTGGAGAATCCACACACTGCTACATTGTGATTGGTCGACCATGGTGTTTTGAATGTTAAAGCTGCTGTCGGTTAGATTCGAGAGCTATACAGAGAGAGAGCAGAAAACAGAGCAAGATGTTGGAACTAAACAACAAAACAAACATCCCCTCCCTCTCTGCTCCCTCCCTCCCTATGTTTCCCCGCGATTGAGAAGTGTTGCATTCCGCCAACCAATCAGGGAAGAGATGCCCTGATTGGTCAGAAATTAGCTGGGAGTGGTCTAAAAATCTAAATTGGCTCATTCAGAGGCAGGCGCAGTCAACTCGAAACAGATATTCTCCCAGAACATTTCACTCCCTAATAGCTGACGGAGGGCTATGCCATTTCTAACTAATTACATTGAAATAATAGCTTAAATCTTACCTACAGCATCTTCAATGGACATGAATGTTATATTGATGTTAAAATGCCTCACCTAAATAGGTCATGTAGGTTGCAGGTAGGTTGTATTGCTAATAGTTTGCCACACTTTCTCAAAAGTAGTATTCCAACATTGGCTTTGACTTTTGGCTGAATACAGTATCTTATACATTTTACATTATAACAGTTTTTTTCTATCTGATACCTATATATATAAGTTATTATTCCGCCAGTTTGATACAACTAATAAAATGTATGGTATTATGGACAATTTTCTAAATGAGGGGTTTAAGCCTGCATGAAAAGTTTGCTGGTGCTGGTAATGATGATGATTAGTTAATGGGTGAAAGGCCCCGTACAAAAAAAAATCTATTCTTATTTTAAACTTTAAAATCCCATCCCATCCCCCACGATGGTTATTTGCAGTTTGTCCTTGAGGGTTGGGAAGAACAGAATGGCCAAGCTACACACACACACACACATATATATATATATATATAAACGCTTTTTTGTGGAGTGCCACCCACAGACTAAGCAGGTCAACAGGAAACATGATCCTATAAATCCTATAATCCTATTGATACTTGCTTATCCTATCGTTTAATAATGCACATTGTGTATCTTTCTGATGTCATTAAAGTCCAGTTTTGCTCATCACATATACATCAACGTCTACCAGAACCCCTTGGAATGAAACGTTTTGGGTTAGTGGGGATGGGGGAAGAACAAAGAGAAATGGCATGGGGAATGGGCACAACTTACAACTGCCGTCTGTTTCGTCCGAGGCATCGGGGCAGTCGGGCTCGCCGTCACAGAGCCAGTCCTCGGGGACGCAGGTGTGCTGGTCATGACAGTGAAACTCCCCTACATCGCACACGGTGGCGTCTGCATGGAGGAGGCGGGGAGACATGGAGAGAGAAAGGGAGGAGAAGACATGGGCATGAGGAGGTGGGGTGACGGAATGGATTCCATGTTTCATTTTGTGCGCGTGTGTGTGCGTGCATGCGCGTGTGTGTGCGTGTGTGCGGAAACATGGTAAGATGAGTCAGAGAGGGTACAACTGTGGACGTTAGTGCAGGTTCATGGTATGGGTGAAGTAGAATGTGTTCACTGGAGTGTTATCTTGATGCATGTGTCATCAGATGGAGAAGCACAACATACAGAGAGCAACGCCTTCGCAAGATGCCGCCACTCCTGTGCGTTCGCTGAACTCGGAAATTAATGATAAATCTTTCTGTCGGTGGCCTATCTTTTTTGTGCATAACCTTGCAATCCCTAATTCATCATTTTGAACGTGGAGCTGCCATACATTTCCCTGCCAGAAGATTAGACGGCTGCCAAAAGAGACAGACACACACACAAGTTGCCCAGGCTTTGTGATGTTGACAGCCATTCTCGACTAACAAAGACGTAACGTCCTTCGTGCCTTTTGGCAAACTATAACACAGTGGTCTCTGCAAGTCTGTTCTTATCCGGCCCACTCCTCCGGTGATGTACTTTGAGTTTTATTTTGGGGGGGGGGGGTAGCTGTGAATGGCTGGTCGACTAAAAAGTCATCACAAGCTCCCTTTTTTTTTTTAGTCCCGATGTCGTCGGCATGTGTTGATGTGCGCCTCACCAGCGTCCGACAGGGGACGGCGCTCCATTATTCAGCGCAGTGACACAAGCTTTTCGCTAAAGATTTGACATCCCGACGTGACCTTCTGCTACCCGGCTCTGGAGGAGATGTGGTAATTTGTTTCTAAGCTTAACCCAGTCTCTCTCTCTCCCTCCCTCCCTCTCGCTCTCCCATTAGCGGTGGGAGTGCAGTGAGTGGGAGATCAGGTTTGCAGCGTTTGAACAGTGGGAGTGATAATTCAACGCACGGCTGCTCTCTGTCCGGGCCCCCTCCAGCAGATTCACTACCCAGGGACAAGTCTGGAAAGGTCAACCATCTCATCCATTCTCCATTCTCTTCAATTCCCACTGATGCAATCTTTCTGAAATCTCATAATTTCATTCAAGGTCTGATGTGAAATATACAACGCTCCTTATATCCAATGCCAGAGTAAGAGTCTGGCATGTCTGCAGCACCGTGTTATCATCCCTATCTAAGTGTTAAAAGCATTATGGCCCCAGAGCGCTTTCATAATTCACGAGAAACTATTCATATATGATTACATATGTTTTCTGACATTATACTTTTAATCTACCTTTACCTTTTAATATACCATAACATTTACTACAAACCACAAAACAACAGTGTACAATGTACTGTAACATTATCTTGCAATATAATAACTTGCACTAAATTGTATGTTTAGTAACAATCGTAACTATGTGGAGTTGCCAAGACAGACTAAAAAGTGGGTAAATAATTATTTAAAAAAACAATAAAATCAGAACAATGATGTAGAAAACGAATACCTAAGCAACAGGTAAGATTTTTGTATTCCCCATTAACTAAATGTGGCGACCGGATTCAATAGACACACAAAAAAGGTTGGCAGTCTATATATTTCAACCAACCGAGAGAGAGAGAGAGAGAGAGCGAGAGAGAGAGAGAGAGCGAGAGAGAGAGAGAGAGAGAGAGAAAAAAAAAAGAGCTTCATTGATAAACACAGCTGGACATTTTCTTTTTGCCAGAGGGGGTGGGTGGGCTGGGGTTGGAGTGGTGCGGGGTGGGGGTGGGGGTGACGGGTGGTGTGTTGGCGGGCAGGTCGAGGCGTGCTTGGGTTGCCCAAGTCGGCAGATGTGCCTCCAAGACTTTGAAGTA
>OOFB01038790.1:17454-30993 GCA_900323305.1 Trachyrincus murrayi
TTTCACACACCTTTCCAGGCAAACAGCATAAAACAGGCTGCAACAAACCCAAACGCTAAACCTCAGTATTTTGACATCAGTGTCTGCAGTATCTTACACAACAATGCAGGCACAACAAAATGTAAACAATTAACCTTTTCATTCAATTGGAGTTCAGTGAAAAATTAATAATAAAAAATGTATTCTGACATTCATTCAGTTGAGTAATTCCACACTTTTGCAGAAATAAACAAAAAATAATAATCAAAAGATATACACTAATTAAAAAATATACATTACAGACATTGTTGGTACTCAACAATCAAAGGTCCGACAGTGCTTGAGTGAGTAAGTGACCCTTGCATGTCTCATGTACGACTGCATTAGGCTGCTGCTCGCACATGGGAGAAGTGTGCCTTCAGGGCTTTCTGACAGAAATCCTAAACCTAACCAAGTAGTTTTGTTGTCTAAACCTAACCAAGTAGTTGTATTGCCTAAACCTAACCAAGTAGTTGTATTGCCTAAACCTAACCAAGTAGTTGTATTGCCTAAACCTAACCAAAGTGCGACTGAACATAATTTAATAATGAGTCAAATAATTCTAAAAGTAACATGGGACACAACCCCCAGTCTCCTGGGTGAAAGTCCAGTGTTTGACCCATTCATCCACCACGACTTCCTCCCTACATGTACTTTGTCGCTCTTTATACTATGTCACCTGACTTCCTGAAGCCTTTCTGGCAGAAAGATTTCTGGCAGAAAGCCCTGAAGGCAAATTTCTCCTTTGTGGCTGCTGTGCACACTGTACACTGCACACTGGACTGAAGCAGTCTCTCCTCGTCATAGGCCCTGCCTTCCTGGAGACTCTGCCACACTGTCTCTCGGTTGGATTGATCTAATAGTAACATGCTGACATTTTTGTTCCAGGTTCACAAAGTTATAGTCCTGTTCCAAGTTTCTGCTGTAACCATTCACTGAGCCAGTTGATTATTTGTTAATAGTGTTTAAATCCAGAATATTTACTGATAACTTTTACTTTCTGACCCTGGAATTCAGCACCTTCACCTTCAACAGGTTAGAACTTAGAGTCTAACTTTTATTTTCATGGAACAGGAAGGAGTAGAAAGCCCAGATTATTGTCCAGATTATGAGAAAAGCATTTCACCACTCACCGTAAGGCATTGGTCCTATTAACACCAGTAGGCCTTTATCACAGAGGTGTAATAATTAGGGCAAAAACAAGTGTTGCTCATGAAGTTATTATATAATTAATGTCATGAGATACACCTGTGTTCACCCCTACTATTACACATCTGTGGTAAAGGTCTATATGTGTCAAATCACTCAGTCCTACTCCGTATCCCCCACCCCTACTAACACCACCATGCTCAGCCACAATGATATTCCTACAAATAAAATTAAAAAAACTTAATAACCACTGGAATTATCCCTTAGCCACCCCAACCCCCACTGCTGAGGGCAACAAATGATTCATCCCTGCAAATAATACCCAGTCCTAGTGAAAACAAACAACATAAAACCTTTGCCCAATAGGATTAGGCTTTTAAAAGTAAAAAATCCCAGGATTGGTTAGGACAGATCACAGGCTGACCAAGCCAATAAGAGTGTGGAAAACTGTGCCCGAGAGGAGACAGAAAATGCCAAAGGACCGCGCTGAGTCACTGCTGTTTTGGACCATCATTCCAGTTCCTGCAGGACAATGGAGAGAGGAAAAATGGTTGGCAAGCAAATATTTATTAATATGTCCCCTTTGCACAGACAGACAATCATAACAATAATATTCATAATCCCGAATTTCCCATCTGGGATGAATAAAGTACCATCTTATCTTATCTTAATAAGAGTATTAAGTCAAATAGAATACTTTTCTTCTTTGGATTCAAGCTTGAGTCACCTGAGTCTCGGGAGACAATGGTTTCCTGCGCAGCTCCGTCGCCCCCCTCCCCCCAGGAGCGAATTTCCAGCACTACGTAACCGTTGTCTTGGGGCAACGGGAGCTTCACCGACGTCTTCCCCTTGTCCAGGACCTTGAGGGACGCCTGACCCTCGTGCTTGTACAGAACCTGTGGGGCCCCATTCCAGACACGTGTTATTCCGAGAGCCAAGAACGTGGAAAGGTGATGTAACATTGAAGGTTACCCATTCCAAATAAATTCTAAATAATATTTCATATTCTTCATTGGAATATTGTTGCTATACTCAAGACACATGCACTCAGACACAAACTCAGACACACACTCAGACACACACACACGCACGCGCACACACACACACACACACACACACACACACACACACACACACACACACACACACACACATACATTCATACACACACAAGCAGTGCTCACTTTGTAGCCGAGTACAGCGGATTCATTGTGCATGGCCTTCACATGGTCCCATCTGACCGTTACCCAGGCTCCATCTGTCTTCCATGACACGTTGCCGGGGGGGCGATTAGGAGCTGCAAACAAACACAATCAGGAAATTACGTAACAATCACATAAAAATAAACACTTATGTAAAAAAGCACATACATATAATTAGTGTTTTATTGTTGAATACATTTTGGCAGGAATTGCTGTTCACAATTTGCAGCTAGCTGCCAATTAACTATAACAGAGTGACATCATTTAGTAAACAAAGAAGATACAAAACATCAGGTGGGTGAATTTAATAATACACTGCAGCTGCCAATCAAACTTATGTACAATTGTCGCCTCGAGCAAATGTTCTTTTTTAGTTCTCAAAATACAATGAAAAGAACAGGCAAAAAACAACTAAAAAGCCCAGCAGCATGCTTGGGTATCTGATAACCTCCACCGCTATGAAAGTGATCCATCCAGTAGTGGTGTTATTTTGGACAGGAGCGGGACAGACAGAAGGCCTGGCCCGGGGCAGGGGAGTGAACACGTCGTCTAACAACTCCCAGATCCTCCTCGTGAGTATGGTTACGGCCCTGAGGTCCAGGAAGAGCTACAGTGTGTAATTCCCCTCCTTGGGACAGCCAGGGACAGCCAGTGACAGACTGCGCCAGACTGGATATCAGCGGTAATCCATTTGAAGACAGGACAGGGGTGCGGCATGTGTGAGTCAACCATCACAACCCAGTAATGTGTCTGATTACAAAAATCTGGTGCCCCCCCACCGGATTTATTTGTGTGGTCTGTGATGTCACGTGTTGTTGGAGGGGTAAAACCTACGTGGTCTCCTGGTGGTGACAGTGGTCCGTGGCGACGAGGGCCCGGTGCCGGCGCTGTTGTATGCCAGGACGGCCACGTGGTAGCGGGTGCTGGGTCTGAGTCCCGCCACCCTCGCTGTGCTCCCCAGCCCGGCGGTCCGGATGCGGTCGGCCGCAGCCTCCCTCTCGTGCTGCCGCCAGTAACGGATCTGCAGGGCCGGGGTGTTTACACTGGTCAGAGGAAAGCTCACCCTCTCTTCTATGTGTGAGTTTATATATATATACTTGTCTGTATTCTGGAACATATGCCTTCCTTCCCAATTGTCTTCCTAGTATTTAATTGAGATCATATTTAATTGAGATTTCATGATGGAATTTATAATTTCCTTAAAAAAAGTCAGGAATGAATCAAATTGATGCAGGGACAGAGATTAGAGAGCGATCAAAAACAAACTGAAGCGAAACCCAAAGCACACCATCCACACACACATTAACCAGTATAAGATAAGGAACAATGTGATAACAGTTGTTTATCGACCTCATAGCCCCGGAGGATGCCGTCCATGTTGGGTTGCCGGACAGAATCCCAGGAGACCTGGATCTCAAAGGCAGACAGCGCTGTGGCATTCAGGCTGGCTGGCGCCCCTGTGGGCTCTGAACAGGAATTACAGGTGGGCATCCGGTTAGAGTGATGGTGAAAACATTTGCATTGTATAGTATTTACATCATATTTTACGTTGAACTTTAGTCATTCAGCAGACTGAGGCTGAGCGCAATCAAAGCATACAGTCAAAGTTGGAGTAGTTAAGTGCACACGATGGCATAGTGCATCAAGGCAAAGTAATATAGAATTAGTTTAGTTTTCCCAATTTATGATTGAAGAAATTCTCAATGTGTAAAATAAGTGTTTATTTGCATTATGTGATGACTGGACTCTCGTGGCCCAATAACACACTGCAGATGAAAACAAATATGGCCACGTTCTTGTTGTGATCTTTACCTTGTGTTTAATATTACAATGAACTTTTTTTACTTTATATCTGTCTATTACGCATGCTGATGCTGTACTCTATAAACAGAGCGCACGTAGACTGCATCGTACTTTGCAGTCAAATGCGTCTTAAAAGTAATAAAATCTGTTTCACCACGCAGACTACTTTGGATTATAGCAAGCAACAAACGCAGTCATATTGGTGAGTGGTGAACGTTTTTGAGACATCTTCCACTCAATGTTCGATGAATGGGGAAATAATAGGCAGGACGTAGTACAAGGCAGTCTACGTGCACTCTATTTATAGCGTAAGCTGATCCTATTCTTATCTGATAGGGTTCTCTGTTTTCTGAATAGGGTTTTTTATGCCTGTTTGAGGGTCAAAAAAAGAGGGTCGAATTGAATGTGAGTCTAAGGAGACTGTATTTCTCATAAAGCACTCTAACACTAGAACTGCCGTGAGGGGGCCATTTTGACCACTAGTAAATATAACAAATTCTAATAAAACTTTCAACCAAGTTTCAGCATCACCCTTTCATGACTTTTCCTAAATATGGCTTGTTTACATAACATAAATGACATCGGAAAACAACGTTACAAGCAATTTCGCGACTTCATACGCTGTAAACATGATCCCAGCTGTAGCTGCAAGGCCGCAGTTCACCTTTTCTCCAGCAGGCATGACAATGGTGCAGGTGCAGGACTAAACTATTATTAATTTGAATAATATCGATACATTTAGGCTTCTATTCAAGCAGGCATTCGTGACTGTGATATATTGTTGTTTCACTTTCTGTTGACAAATGTAGGCTACAGTTCCCTCAGCAGTAACATTAATTTCTTTCTCAGGATTGTTTTGCCTGTGTACAGAACGTACAGAATGTGCATTGATACCAGCGAGGTCAAGCATATTGTAAAATGCCCACTTTTGTTTTATTATAGTAGGGAATGGTTTCTGGCAGTTTTTGCTCAGTACTGTTGTCAATCGCTACTGTTCGGTGCACTGTACTGAGTAGGGAGACATCTTTATTTGCCTTTGCCTGGTAAATTGTGAGTGTGGCATTTCCAGACTTCATCAGAGTGGTTGAAAAGCGGTGTCGTTTCAGTGCCAGTGTGTGCTTGGACATTTCTCTGTGCTTTTTATTCATTGTTCCGACCAAGGTGAGCCAAAAGCTTATCCGCCAGCGCGATTGACGTAAAGAAATTGTCAATTGTGACATTTCAACCTTTTCCCCAAAAAGGTTTGATTTGATTGACAGTTTCATGACAACATTGTCAGCTAGCTGTTCTCCAGGTGGCCTGTTTATGTCTGTGGAGTGTGTGTTGTTGGTGGCTGGTTTAAGCAGCCTCACCTGGCCCGAGTCAGACTGATTAGACTCTGGGGCTGGGTGAGGCTGCACACATGTGGGGCATTGGCCAATCAAAGCCCACAGGTTAAACCAGCCACCACCACATACACTCAAGGAGGAGTGCTAACATGTTAGCAGTGTACCACCTGCTCTGCAAATCATTCTCAAACTCTGCAATAAACCAGTTTAATCATCATCTACCTGTGTCCTGCTGTAGGAGGAGCCCTGAAAAGCCATTTTAGTGGCGTGTGGCAGGGGAGACTGCTATGTCTTTTCC
The DNA here is from genome assembly GCA_900323305.1 of Trachyrincus murrayi. Classification (NCBI taxonomy): domain Eukaryota; kingdom Metazoa; phylum Chordata; class Actinopteri; order Gadiformes; family Macrouridae; genus Trachyrincus; species Trachyrincus murrayi. The sequence continues at coordinate 23,253 of OOFB01038790.1, forward strand.
CAAATAAGGAATGGCATTCAGCATGTATTTGGTATCAACATCGGACGCCATCCAGAATTTTATTCCAAACTTCTCAGGTTTGTTAGCCATGTACTGTGTGAAGCGACAGCGTGCTTTTGTAGGGAACAGTTGTTCGTCCACTGTGATATTCTCCCCAGGCATGTAACAGGCTTGGCAGTTTTGTATAAACTGTTGAAATAGCTCAGATATCGGGCCAAATTTGTTTGTCTCTGCACTGCACTGTCTGTGTATTCTTGTCATCAAAGCGGAGATATCGCATTATATCTTTGAACTTTGGCATGGTATCTATGAATAAAATGTGCCCGTAATCAGCAGACCAGAAGTCCTCCAGGTTCATGCTACCTGTACCAAAAATGCCTCTTGCATATATTAAGCCAACAAATGCTTTCAGTTTGGCATAAGTCAGGGCAAAATGTTGGGTGTTATTAGGTATTCACAGTGAAACTGTGGATACCTATTGTATTTCTAGGAATTGTTATTATTATTATTCCGGATTGTTAACGCCTATAGCTCAGCCCCTGATTGCTCAAATTAGTTTATGACATATGTATTTCCTGTAAGCAGGTCTCCAAAAGGTTTGCGACCACTTCGCCCATAGGGGGCACTATAATTTGCGGTCAAAGTTAACTGCTCACCCCCGACACCCCGATAAAGGAACATTTCTGAAACTTGCTACATAGGCCTTATTTGACATGCCTCTTGGACCCATAAGGTCCGTCTGGATAGATTTTTCTCTACTTGGGTTGCGGTCGAATAGTCTTTTTTGCTTTTTGCTTCTATTCAAGCAGGCATTGTTGATGCATGTAGGCTACTTATTGTAAGTCGCTTTGGATAAAAGCATAGACTGAATGGTAAATACTATATATACATAGACTTGACATGTAAATAAAATGCATTCAGGTGTTACAATGACCACAACAGTACAAGACACAAGTCCAATAAAACACACAACACATGTATACATATACAGCTATAACATATACAGCCAAGCTCATGGATTATACCCAATACTAAAATACATACTTGAACTCAAACAGGCATTTGCAGCACATATTCATAACTATTTTAATAGTTCAGTGGTGCCGGCGCTTCTAGTGTGAAGTAACTAGATTGACCTCCGCCATGTCGCACTTACCTAACATGGACGCCACTCTGCCCAGACCACAAATCTACACAGCAAAACACATTTGCAAACACCCACTTTCTAATCCCTTTCTATTGACAAAAAAATAAAAATAAAAACACCACCATCGCCATTACCTTCCTCGGCCGAGTACACCACAGCTATCTGGCTGAAGGGGCCCTCTCCTCTACGGTTGTAGGCTTTCATCTTCACCTCGAAGGGGGAGTAGGGGGATAGGCTGATGTTGCCGTGGACATATCGTGAGGACTCCACGTGGGCGATGGGCACCACCGTCCACGTCTCCGTGTCCTTCTTCCTGAACGCCAGGATGTAGCCGAAGCCGTCACCGTTCTGGTACTCTCTGGCCATTGACTGGGGGGGACGAAAACGTATAGTCAGAGGAAGTGTAAATATGACACAATGTGAATGTATACTCTCTCCCTCTCTCTCTAGCCTCTTTCACACATAGTTCCCGGTAAATTACTGGGATAACCTTTCAGGCACCACTAGTGATTTTCACTATTCACACATGCAGCTATGTTCTGGAACATTTCCGTCTTGCGCCCTTTCACACATGGCATAGCAATGCCAGAATATATGATCCAAGGGACAGTCCAGCAGATGGCAGTAATGCAGCACATAAAAATCAGCCACCATAAAAATCAAAAGAAGACCCTCTGCACGACTGAGAGGAGCGCCCTAATTTCGGAATCTTCTTCTTGAAAAAAGGAGCTTGTTTGCAAACAAAAGAAGTTGTATTGATATTTAATTGTCACTACGTCTTGAGGTGGAAAATTGGCGGTATAGATTTTCCGGGATTTCGATCCTTGTTCCCATTCACACATGACCCCATGCAGGAAATGTTCCGGAACATTTCTGGGATAGTCTGCATGTGTGAAAGGGACTTATCTCTCTCTTTCTCTTTCTCTCTCTCTAGCCCCTTTCACACATGCAGTCTATCCCATACATGTTCCAGAACGTAGCTGCATGTATGAATAGTGAAAATCACTAGCGGTGCCTGAAAGGTTATCCCAGTAATGTCCCAGAACGTAGCTGCATGTGTGAAACTTGCGGTGCCTGAAAGGTTATCCCAGTAATGTCCCGGGAACTATGTGTGAAAGATGCTTCTCTCTCTCTCACCGTCCATGTGATGATGAGTTCATGGCGGTCCCCTCCTCCTCCTCCTAGTCCACTGGGGGCCACTGAGGGGGCTGTGGGGACGGTGTAGTTTTATTTAATGTAAGAACAGTGGTAGAATCAGAACATAGTTTTTTTCTCGTGTATGTAATGTAAACAATAGCAAGCATGGTCCTTTAAAGCCCTGATCATGTTGCACAACATATTCTGGTGTAACAACACATGCGTTGGGTCCGCTGCACCTCACCTGCTTGCTGTGTACGGATGATATGTGAGGGCATGCTGGGCTCCCCGCTGCCCAGGATGTTGCTGGCGATCACCTGGAACTCGTAGTCCATCCAGGGCAACAGGCCAATCACACGAGCCAGCTCCGCGTTGCCCTCAATGTTTACAGGCTCTGGATCAGTGGTCAAGCAGAAATAATTATTTGATTGATATGAATCAGAATCAGAAATGAAGGTGGTGCAGTAAAGAGAAGGATACACAAAATACTAAATACGAAAATATAAAAAACTACTGGATATGAATATTTAATTTAAAAAACTAAGAAATTAAATATATACCATAATATATATAGCATAAAGCATAAAACATCTCCAGGTACTCCAGTAAACGTTAAATTACAACATGACATGCATTATATATTCTTCTTTTTTTACTTTTACTAACACAATCTAAATATAGTAATTGACATATAACACACACACTAACACACACACACCTGTCCTCATCCTCTTCCACTTGGAGGAGAGGGCGGAGCGGCCCATGATGATGTATTTGCCGATGGGACTGTGGTTGTCATAGCCGCGGCTCCACCGGAGCTCCACCGACGTCTCAGCCACGTTCTTCACCACCAAGCCCCCGGGAGGTCCAGGGGGGCCTTCACAAGCACACACACACACACACACACACACACACACACACAGATGTGTTAGATGTCAACGTTTCACAGATTACACAATTTTCTCAAAAACACATCATCAACCAAAGGATAAGGTCATAAGCAATCCCGCTCGGAATACATACATCAAATAATTCAAAATAAATACTATATTAATATGCATATCTGATTTCTGATGCATTCCTCAACAGGAATGCTACGGTCATCCGAGACAGACCATCAGACGGGTATTCCAGCAGCGTAAACACAAGTCTGCTGAGTGTGTGGTACTACACCTTAGTTTAATTATGTAGCATATATCTTAATTATGTGGCATATACCTTAATTATGTAGTATATACCTTAATTATGTAGCATATACTGTCAGACGTCTACCTCAACTGTCCCTTACGTTGACATTTATCGTTGCATTTACATTAACATTGCTACTACTCATATTGTGTACATAGGTATATTTTCTGTATTTATTGTTTGTTGTTTTTACTCTTTTCAAATTATTATCTCTTTTTAATTTCTACTGCTATCCTGTACTTTCTGCGTTGGCACCCTATTGTCCGTCTGGAATTAATAAAGTACCATTTTATCTTATCTTAGCTTATCTCACCGCGGACTACGAGCTTAGCAGAGGACGAAGCGCTGTCCACCACCGTCTGGGCCGTACACGTGTACACCCCAGCCTGGCTCAGCTGGCCGTTCACGATCAACAGGTCGCCTATGGTCTCCTTCTGCGAGGGGGGAAACACATGGAGTATGGATATGGTTCAAAATTGCTGCAGTACTTCAAATACATATATATATGTGTGTTGAACCAAAACAGGAGAGACACAAAAAAGGCACAAAAAAATGCTATAAAGAAAATTTAAGGATTTGCAAAGATGGTTGGCAGTTTGTATATGAAACTGTAAGAATTACATGATTAAGAACAGAATATTCAGCAGTAGTTTCAGAAGATTAAATAAGATAAATAGAGAATACATGATGTTTTACTTAACAGTTGCTGACATAAAGTGGACAGGACAAAAACCTCTGTTATGTTATGCATCACATCACAACATACTGAGTCTTGTGATTCTTGTGTATTTCATGTTTCACTATTTCATAGTTCAAAGCTGACAGAGTTTGTGCTTTCGTGGAGGTTGTGTGAATTTAACAATCTCAAACTTTCTGATTGTGTCTGTGTGCTCTATCTCTACAGGCCTACCCTTCACTCCTCCTTCTATGGACACTTTTCATAGAGGCTGTGTTATGAGTGACACCTGTGTTTATCCTACAATGACACCTCTGTGAAAAGGGTCTACTGCTCATCCAGCAGGATCCCTCCCTCACCCTTACCCCCCCACCCACTCCTCTCGCGTGTTATGACACCCACCCCCTCCACCCGGTGGTAGGGCCCGACGGGGTCCGCCAGGTCCAGGGGCCCTCCGTTGAGGGCCCAGGTGAAGGTCAGGTCCATGGTGGGGTCGTGGGAGGCGTGGCACTGCAGGGTGGCGTTGTCACCCCGGTTGATGTCCGCATTTGACGGTGCCAGGGTGATCTTGGTGGCGTCTACACCCGGAGAGAGAGAGAGAGAGAGACGGAGGAAGTGGCGGTTACAAAGGAATTATATTACAAAGGGAAACTGCTCGGTATAGCGTTGTTTGGGAGGAAGTTCGGTCTCGGTGGTCCTACGTACGCAGCGCTGAATGTGACATTTCTGGTTCTGATTTGTCATTGTAAATAAACTGTAATAAACTAATAATAAACTGTAAACTGTGTTAAGGTAGAGAATAAACGAAAAAGTATATTATATAATGTATAATAATAACAATATATTCAAAATCTACCCTAACAATAAGCAATATTAGTTCATAATATATATTCATATGCTAGCGGTTCTCGGGCTAGTTGGTAACTGGGCGGATAATACACAACAACAATACATCCCCCAGCACGTTAGCCCATATATATTATACTAGCTATGTTTATTTTTGTAGTAACTACTTTTTGAATACTAAATGTCAACAAACATCAATCAGAAGCTGTTGCGTCACATTGGAGGTGAAATAGTGGTTTCTGTTTCTATATTTTTATATTGTGCTGGCCAACCACAGTGGTTTCTAAAGTAACCAAACATAATCAAACCTGTCTATGCAACCGATCTAATAGACCCTTTTCACAGAAGTGTCGTCGTAGGACAAACACAGGTGTCGCTCATAACACTTAATACTTAATAATTATGGATCTGCTACTTTTATGTACCAGAGAGTGGGTAGTAGACTAAACTAGTGAAGATAAGTCTGCTACCCGTGTCCTGGTACATAAAAGGAGCAGACCCACATAGGCGCAGTTTGAACTTCAAACGCAGTTTGAACTTTGAACCAGCAGGTACATTTTCATATCCCGACTAATATGCCCAATGAGTGATGGATTATTGCGAGAATTACCATAGAAACCAAAGTCGCACAAACCGCAAAACCAAACCCGACCCGTAAACCAGATACAGATCCCAGCTATTAGCGTTCCTCCAGAGATGAGCCTTGCAGGCTGGTAGATAGACCTACCCGGAGGCGTCTAATATGAACCTTGCATATATGTTAAAACACAGAAAGGTCTGTGTTTGTGGCCGTGGTGAAGCTGAAGAAGCGCGTAACCTCTCCTTCTTTGCCTTCTTTGTCAGGTGCGCGTGCGAGAGTGCCCATACAGGCTACCATACCACAGAATTAGACCAGAATCAATGTCACACAAATAGTTTACCCTTTGTATTCATTATTATAGAGCAATATATTACAATAAATTATTAGTTTAAAAAATATAGGTCATATTTTAATTCTTACATGCATTTTTGGCTATGGCCACTAGAGGCCAGTGAGCCCCCTGAACCAATTATGCGTTATGCGTGACACCTGTGTTTATCCTACGATGAGGCCTCTGTGTTCAATGATTGCCCATGGCGTCACTTGAAGTTGTTTTGCCCTGGTTTGACATCACCTGCCACCAATTTGAGATGGAGTTGTCCCACCGCGAGGGCCATGTTTAGTGTTTGGTAACACTTGAAACGTCCTTGATACGTGTGTCTCATAAGTGACTCCTACCTCTCACAGACAGGTGGCCAGTACTGTTGGCTTTGCCCAGGTAGTTTTCAGCAAAGCAGGTGTACTTCCCCTCGTCTGCCCTGCTGATGTTGTGGATCCACAGCACTCCGTCTGGAGTTACCGTCACCCTGCCAGACAACACACATTTCCCTTTCAGACTGAGAGTGACTTCTATTGGCTAACTAGAGTAACACAACCGACTGGGACACCTTCAGGCTTGGAGATTAAGTTTAAAATGAAGCTATCCAAGCTATGCCAAACAGAATCCATAATGCAGTTTTTCATTGATTTTCTGTATGTATCAATCTGCTGTGATCACAATCTAGCAGTTGAAGAAAGACTGTGATCATATAACCAGGTACCAGGGGAAGGTATTCAAATACTAGCTGCTATGGTTTATAAGACACACACACGCACGCACAGACATACACACACTCCTTTTATAAACTATGAAAAGCCAAAGTCATGGAATCTGATGCAATTCACAGTAATATATCTTGCCTCCTAGCATCCACATAATCATGAATTTTCTAACAGTTAATAAAAAATGTCTAGCTGTAAAAAGCTAGACATAAAAAGCTAAATGCATGCAGTACAGATTTAAGACCATTCGACAATAATATCACAAGAGCATATATATATATACTGTATATATATATATATGTGGAATTTTTCCTCCTGTCAACGTTTTCATTTGAATAACAATGATGATCTTATATAACACAACAAAACACAACAGCTTCCGTTTACCTGCTGCTGTTGCCCAGCAGCTCAGTGCCGCGGCTCCAGAACAGGGTGGGCTTCGGGGCGGCCCTTGGCCGACACTCCAGCCGTACCTGACCCCCCCTGGCCGCAGGGACCAACTTCCGCACCGGCTTGAGCCTGAAGTCGGGGGCCTGAACTGGACAAGTGAGGAAGAGGAAGAGAGGGTCGTTAGAGGAAGGGGACGAAGGGGAAGATGTTGGAGTCATTACAAATAATGTTAATGTTGACAACGTCAAGGACTTGTAAAAGTTGTCTCCATTGCTATACATTATATATCTGGGTGAAAAAAACATGAATTCCTTTCACCAAGTGTTGGATCCTGGCTGTTTCTCTCTCCTTGTCGTCTATCTCCTTGGGTCTCATCTCCAACAACGATGAGACCGCCTACAGAGAGGAGGTCAGTGACTTGGCAACATGGTGCCAGGACAACAACCTCTCTCTCAACGTCTGCAAGACTAAGGAGATGATCGTGGACTTCAGGAAGCGGCAGGGGGGGGTCACGCCCCCATACACATCGATGGAGCTGAAGTGGAGAGAGTCTCCTGCTTCAAATTCCTCAGTGTGTTCATCAAAGATGACCTCACCTGGTCCAAGCAAGCGGACTCGGCGGTAAAAACTGCCCAAAAGCGCCTATTCTTCCTGAGGAGACTCAAGAAGTTTGGCATGTCTGCCAAAACTCTGACAAACTTTTACAGGTGCACCAGCAGTGCTCACTTTGTAGCCG
>OOFB01038791.1:0-23305 GCA_900323305.1 Trachyrincus murrayi
CTCTGGATTGGCACTTTTCAAACGGTGAGAAAGTGATGCACTATAGTATAAGCGCCATAGTTCTCATGTATATATAATACACACACAGTAGCCTATAGAATAATATTTTCTCCGATATGTAAATAGTTTGTTTGAGCTTCTCTCTCACTCTTTCTCTCCGGATGTCTGGATTAGGGTGTTCCTATAGCTTGTAAATATGTAAATAGTTTGATCTTCTAAATATTTAAATAGATTGTTTGATCTTCTTCCTCCCTTTGTAGATTTTACTTTTTTACTTCAAAATATACGATGTCCCTGTAGTGAGTTTGTAATTATTTGGCTAAAGATCTACCTCTATCTACCTCTTATATGGCTTAAGGTGATCTCTCCCTCGCTTGACACTACCACTAAGCTTTATGCAAATTAATGCGCAATGACTTCATCAATATGCAAATGAAAGCATGGCGTCATCTGGTGACTATTGGAGCTAGTGCTAGCTACTAGTTGGCAATACTGCTTCCACGCAATTTCTACATTGCCAAACATCATAAGAGCGATAGACTGCACGCACATAGCGCTGAGATCACCATCACACAACAAATTTAACTACGTCAACCGTAAGGGATTCCACCTAACCATAACCCCTAACCTAACCCCAAACCCTAACCCTAAAACCAAACCCTAACCCTAAAACCAAACCCTAAACCCTAACCCTAAAACCAAACCCTAACCCTAAAACCAAACCCTAACCCTAACCTTAAACCAAACCCTAACCCTAAAACCAAACCCTAACCCTAACCCACCAGTGTGGGTGTTGGCTGTTGGTTGTGTTTTTCAGCCACAGGAAGAACACTGCAATACCAGCCAGAAAAGGTGCCATAAGATTTAAAAAAAAGAAGTAATAAAGTAATAATAAAGTTCTAGAGTAACTAAAATTCTTAGGCCTCCTATTTACTTACTCTTTCCATTCAAGGTTTGCCGTATTGTATTGGCATGTGGTGTACTGCACAACATCACCCTGTAGCACGCCGTCCCACTGCAGGGCCCACCACAGCCCCACGGCCCCATGCCCGAAGGAGACGCGCTCCCACACCCTAACCCTAACGCAGTGGCAGTCGGGATAAGAAATGGCATCATACGATGCTTTTAGGTATGACACGTGTCATCGTTCTCATAGTTATAGACAGACAAAATGACGAAATGCTATTTTTTTAATTCAAATATTTACCGTCAAGTTGTGTGGATGAACTGGTCATTGGCTCATCAGCTACATCAGTGTCACCCCTGGGAATGATTCCAACCAGCAACGACTCGCCAATGATGCTGGCGATGCCCATCTCTAGAGGACTTGGCTCAGGTTCACTCTTTCCCCCACCAGTTCGGCCAGTGTCGCGCTTATAAGCGGCCACTTTTTTTATCGCCTGATTTGAGGTCAAACCACTTTTTTAAAACCTCGGATACAGCGCTGGGTTCAGAGGACACTGCATTTACAGCCAACCACGCATGCTCCCATGCCACATTCTTTATTTTAGAGCCCGGGAGAGAGTGTACCAAAGTCTCCTCTGGTTTGATTCCACCTCTGTCACAAGCACTTCAATTTCGCTCTGTGAGAAATTGCGTTTATCTCTTTTCTCTTTGGATTTTCCCGTTCGCTCATCCAACGACGTCATCATCAATTTCCATTTTTTCAGATTCATTCGCACATTTCCTACGGCTTTAAAAGGGGATGCTTCGTGACTATATATGGTTATTTGTGGGCATAAATGTATGGTAATGAGATTACTTAGAATGGCCGGTATTTATAAAGGGAAATTGCGCACCGGTGTGCGTATGACAAGCCGAAGCACGTAAATCTGTTTAGTGCGTATGAACATTGTAATTTTCATACGATAGGATTTAGAACTTTCTCTACAAACTGTTAGATAAATGAGGGCCCTGGTTGTACCCGTTCCAGTTCAATGGAGTCTGTAATTTGTAGTATGTCTGAGAAAAGTTTCTGAACCTTTGCCTCCGACTCAGCCCAGCTCTCGTTGCCTGACTCTTGGATATCGTCAATCACAACATTATTACGTCGGGACTGACCCTCCAAGTAGTCTAGTTTATGGAGAAATGAACAGATATTTTTGCTTATCACAGAAAGATCACTATTAATTTCAGAGACCTGTGAGGAAGATTTATTTTCCTTAGCAGTCAGTAACTCAACATATTTCTGAGTGTAGTGGATACTCACACGCAATCCACTTATTTATTTTACAAAATCATCAAGTCTCTTGTTGTTTGCCTCAGTCATCATCACCAACAAGTTCTTATAGCTGTTCTCCTGTTGACTCATCAGTTGTTTATAAAAAACCTTCTGTTGGTCCATAAGATCCCACACCTGAGACACATTGTCCTCGTCGCCACTTTTAGATTTCGGCTGCATTGAAATAGGCAATCAAAGGAATCCTATGCTCCACAATGTTGACAATATAATCTAGTTAGTGATGCAATGCTTAAAGTGTGATGATTTTTTTTAACCACAGTTAAAAACAAAGAAACTCCATCAAACAATTTGGCAGGTCAGCCACAACACCGTCTTGATACAAGATGGGGAACACATAGGGTTCTGCCCAGCCAGGGCCGTCATCAAAGGAACTGGCTGGAGTATTAAACATGATGGTGCACAAAAAAATATATCATATTTAGTCAGACATGGGGACCAGTCTCAGGGTCCATCTCTAAGTCAGGAGTACTTGTGCATGTAGATGGAGATTGACATATTTTACCAGAGAATAAAGCCTTCCAAGAACTAGGCTTTCAGTTGAACAACATAAACTTTACATGAACAACATACACTTTCTGAATACAGTGGTTAGGCACCTCGAGTCACCAAACTCATATGCCAGGATTTTATTCATGGACTTTTCATCTGCTTTTAATACAATAAACACAAACACACTTCTGCACTGCCTCCAAGGACTACAAGTCAACACAACACTGGTTTTATGGATTAAGGTTTTTTTACAGTACAGACCCCAAAATGTGTGAGTGAATGGTTTTAAATCCAGCAACATTGTTTTAAATACTGGGGTCCCACAGGACTGTCTTGTCACCCATCCTCTTCTCCATATACACAAATGAAATCACCTGCAATAGCAACAGACTGTCACTTTTTAAGAATGCTGATGACATGGCCTTGGTGGCCCGCCTGACAGACGATCGCTCCCTGTCCACATACAGGCAGTAAGTATGTGGACACCATGGTCCTCTGGTTCCAGGAGAGCTCTCTGGAACTGAACATCAGAACTCAGGCTGGAGGGGCAGGTGGAGGAACGGGTCGAGATCTTCTCCTGAGAAGGCTGAAAGGTTTTAATGTCAGACAGGACATTTTAACAGCAGTATATACACGGTCACTCATTGAATAAGTCCTCATATTCAACATTGCATCCTGGTACAACTGCCTCACAGAGAAAAGCAAGAACAAACTCACAACAATCATCAAGCATGCAACCAAAATCACCAGTACCACTCAAACCCAACTCCCAGACCTTCACAGTCACGCAGTGAAAAGAAAGGCAGACTCCATCACTGAGGACCCTTCAGACCCTCTTCACCACTCCTTTCAGCTACTCCCATCAGGCCGCCGCTTCAGTTACAAAAACTCTTTCATTCCCACTGCAATATCTATTTTAAACAAGGCTAAATAGACTGTTTAAATGCAGCTTTGCACACCTGCTCTTATTTATTTATGTTTTTGTGTAAGTGTTATTTATGTTGTTATTGAGCTGTGCGATACAAAGGGTTATGCACCAAGTAAAGAAGCAAGTTATGTTTTGCCTACTTCCACAAGTACAGTTGGAGATCCCAACTTGGCTGTAGCTAGCTAATGAGCCTAGATAGCATACCGTTTATGACTAGCATGAACAGCGCTATTGCATTGTTCTGCTTCTTGGATGCAGTCACTAAATTTAACAACATAATCATTCCATCATTGAGCAAGGAATCATTGCAACTAATAGTTTAGTGGTTTGCCCCTCGCTACTCCAACAATAAAATCACGCTGTCTAATGTCCCCCCTTTTATCAGTGATGATTTTTTAATAAGAGAATTATCGAGGCATGGTCAAATAGTTTTTACAATTAAAGCCCCAAGAGACACGTAATCGTGATTTGCTTCCAACTAGGTTAATTAGTGTCTTGTTAGCATACAGTATGCATGATCAAAGTATGAACAATGACTGGCTTGTCAATCTACAGATGAGGTGATCTTAGACATTTCTCCCTTCTGAATATGTGTGTGAATTGAGGTGATTATGTCAGTATGGACGGATCTCTTGTCATACTGATAGAAGGGGACTTGAACCCACACTTTTTCCTCTCTTAACATCAGTTGAAGACCAAATATGCTAATTACAATACTATGACCACATCCACATCAGTCATGAGAAAAGCAATTTAGCTGTTTTAAACAGTACTTAACTTTGACGAAAAGACAATAATATTACATATCAAATTAAATGAAGAATACATTTTACCAAAGTTTATCACAAAAAAAACATTATAAATCATCAACACGAGGAATAAAGTGTTCAGCCTCACTTTGAAAGTAAAAGTGGATGATTTTGGCTGAACGCCTGAGTACTAAGTACAAGTACAAGTGGCCAGCTAACTCCCTCACGTGAACAAGTACGCCTTTACTCAGTACTACAATGCAACTGACTTTTATGTTGGTTTCCATTTTAGAACTGTCATATTGTCCTGTGTTGTGTAAAAGCCTCTTTGAATTAATGACGATTAACAGAAAATTTATCAAATAAAGTAATAAAGTATAGTTATATATATATATATATATATATATATATGTATTGATTTTTTAATAAAAGCTCAGCTCTCTCTGGCTCCCTTTTGCTGAGTCCACCCCCCTTCTTGGGGTGGTGGTGTCGCGGGCGTTGAAAGGTGAGCCCTGTTGAGCAGACATCACTGGGCTGGCATTTGATCAATGCCCAGGTTCCTTTGTGCTGCTAAGCGACAGATAAAAGACCCTGTTATCGGCTCCACAGCATCAACTGTAGATACGGCTGTGAAGGGGCTGGGCTGTCTACACTCCAGCAAGCCCATGAAGGTGTGTGTGTGTGTGTGTGTTTTAGTGTGTGTGTGTGTGTGTGTGTGTGTATGAATACGTGTGTGTGTGTGTGTATGCATGCTTATGTCTGTGTGTGTGCAGGGATGGGGGGCAGGGAGGGTGTATGCGGTGGGGGGGAGGGGGCGGACAGCAGGCCAGATCACCAGAGGTCAGCGCCTTGATACGAGGCTTTACAGCTGTCAGGGGCTCTCTCAGGAGAGACACGGGGCGTGCGGGGTGGGGGGTTGGAGAGAGAGAAATGGGAGGATAAGACTAGGGGTAAAATGGTGCAGCGGTGCCCTTGAATGCACAGGGGAGAGATTTGGACGATGCCGGTCGCTTTAAGCTATTCCGCGTGGAAGGAGATGATGGCACATGGACTCCCAGGAAGACCTGGAAACTATCCAAAGGCACGCAGCGTCTACCCCTGATTTAAACACGGACACAGTTAAACACACAACCAACACACACGCTACACATACTGTCTGTTACAGCAGCTCCCGTCCCGTGTTCACAGTCGTCAGAGGAGGAGGAGACTCTAAAGCAGGGGTACTCAAAGTCCGCAACTGTCTCCAGACTCTGAGCAAATTATACTTTTCATGTATTATCTGCGAGACATCGCCGCGACGCAACGAGTCAAAATTCTCCGTATGTAAATGTAAATCTCCGCTTTCTCCACTGCAAGCAGCGCTCCGCTTGTCCGACTGCTCCTCTGTCTGTGATAGGACGTCTACTCCAGCGGTCCGCAACCACCGGGCCACGGACCGCGGGGGCCGCGAATAAAAAATACGACGAGCTCCACCTTGCGAAGAGGGGTTTTCTGCAAAGAGTGCAACGAAAAGTAAATCGCGAATATACTGGACATATGTCGCCCCCCCCCCCCCGTCGGCCGGTCCGCAACGATGCTGCCAATAGTCTTTCCTGGACCTTTGACTTATTGAAAGTTTTCTTTGCGGACCTTCAAGATTCGTATTTGAGTACCCCTGCTCTAAAGGATTGTTTTGATAGAACCGTCTTGGGGTGATTTCTGTGACTCCTCCGATGATTATATAGATGGGCTGACAGAATTTTAACCGATTACATAAAGTTCTGTAACGACAATATTGTGCCCACCATGGCAGTATGCTGCTTGCCCAATAACAACCCCTGGATCACCAGAGACCTTTGGCCCTTCTGAAGGAAACGAAGAGGGGCCTTACACCCCTACTCCTGGGAGAAAAGCTCCGGTCACGCAGATGACCCCTTGGTGTCTACCTGACTGGCAGACCACAGTATGTGAGGCGGCAGAACTGTGTGTTACAGAGGGTGGTCATAATACTGGGGACCCCCAAGGGACTGTGCTGGCTCCCTTTCTGTGGGAGGGCTAAACCCTAACCCTACAGTGAGATAGTGGTGGTGGATTTGAAGAGGACCATCACCCCTGTTTCCATCCAGGGGGAGGGCGTTGACTTGGTGCAGTGCTACAAGTGCCTGGGGGTGTGCCTTGACCCCACCCTGGAGTGGAGTGGGAACACTGAGAAAGGCCTGAGTAGACTAGCTAATGAAATCCTTCAAATGTATGTAGAACGATGCTGAAAAGGTTCCAGTTTGTTCCTTAATGTTTCAGTATGTGGTGCTGACTGCCCTTTTCTTTAGTGTGCTGGGGCAGCAGCATGAAAGCCGCAGACACCAACATAATTGAAAGACGACTGAGGAAGGTGGGGTTAGCCCTGGTCGGGGCCAATCTGGACCCAGTGAACGAGGCGGTGGAGTCTTAAGCGGCCAGCATACTTCAAAAGAAGTTGATGTTATTTAGGCTGGCCGAGACCTAAGAAGACAAACCTCAATGCGGTTTCGGTTTGGTCACTGAACGTTCCATTACTAAAGACCAGTGGGGTCTCCGTGGAGACAGGGAAATCAGATCAAAATAAATTACGTTCGTCTTGTTTTTCTGACCAATCACACACAATGTTCACATTGCCGCCATCAGCAGAGGCAAGTTACAAAATCTACAAGAAGTTACAAGAAGTGCCGAAAAACAAGTTGGCCGAGTGTCTCCCGAGTGCCGCAAACACACACAGACAGATATGAAACGAGCATGTATGCACTCAAACTTGCTCAAACAGCCCACTGAAGCAGCCTGCATGCACATTATGGACACACACACACACACACACACACACACACCCCTCTCTCCAAGGTAGGTGGTTTGGCTCGCCTGCTTATCAGTATCCAAGAACAATAAATTTATTCGACCCGAGCTGTGAAATCATACATCCCATGCTCCACTGTTTACTTCTCCAAACATCTCCCGTGTACCACCTCATAAAACTTTCATTCTGTAATAGTAATGCCTTTTCCCTCTGAAGAGAGTTCCCAGATTCGTTATGTTTGTACAATCCGCTCTGGTGAGGATTTTGTTGACAGTTTAGTCAACATTCTCTAGTTGAAACCTATTAAATTTATAATGCCGCTCTGAGGAAGCCACAGAGAAACTTCATACTTAAATAAACAATCTAATGGGGGGAGAGGAGTGGCGTGCCAGTTAGCAGAGAGATGAGAAATAATAGTGATTCTGATGAAACTTTAACAAGCATGGTAATGACAAGCGGCACCTTGGGTTTTATGTTGATGAATATTTCAGCGACAACGAAAACAAAGGTGTAAAAAAAGTGCTGACAAGACGGACGATATGGACGCGTAGAAAAGACCGAAGCACAAACATGTAGTTCATCAAGTAGGCAGTGTGGGTGGGGATGAATCCACTTGAACATGTACTGAAATGTGAGAGTTTCAATTCTGACAAGCCTCCACAAGCCGTTGTGTTTGTGGAAAGTCAAACTACAATTACTAAATAATACGTCAAAATATCACTTTTCACTGACCAGTCAAAATATTATTTTTACACATTTCCAGCCTCAGCCTCTAAACTTGGTAAGATCCAGCCAGAAAACAAAACAAATTCACAAGATTACATCCTATGTTTCACTAGTAATAATATCTTACTTTATGTAAGGAATGGTCTTAGGCACTTTTAATACTTAATATACATACATAATACATTTTTTCAGATACCACATCCAAGTCATTTACAACATTTCTCCTTTCTAATTTAGTCTAATATTTCCTCCATTTTCTTTAGATCTGATGACTACGTGAATATTAAAACCGTCCCCAACATAGGAACAGGCGAGAAGGAGTTAGGCACAGATCGGGTGTGTGTGTTTGTGTTTTTGTCTTTGAGTACTGTGTGTGTTTGTGTCAACTTCGCTCCTGGTCTCTGTGGAACATTCCCTAGGTAGGGTTCACCTCATAGCCATGAAACATCACAGCTTCAACCTCACACAAGAAAAAAGAAAAGACTCCACCATTCAACTGTCAACTGATTTCAAACTTCTATTCTTGTCTGCCGTGACTTTGTTCCCTCGTTCCTCTGGTTCTACCTCCCTTTGTCTCCTTCTCTGTTCTCCTCTTCTCCATCCTTTGCGCTGTCTCCTCCCTCGTCTCTCATCAATCTTACATTGTTTTCCTCCTTCATTTTGTAACCGTGAATATTAAAATGGCCTTGAGGGGCTAGCAGCATGAAGACCCAGCTCATCCAAAAGGCTTGTATCTGCAGGTGTCTGTGTGTGTGTGTGTGTGTGTGTACATGAATATAACTTTGTATGCATGTGTGCATGTGTTGTTTGTTGGACTGGGTCGCTGTCAGCTGCAGACAGAGCCCACAGACACAGTCTACACATCTGCTGGAGGGGTGTGTTTCACTGAGGACACCCACGGATTACCAACCGACAGGCCAGTACCAGGCAAGGACATCCTCCAGCTACATACGGTCTACATCTAAATGGCCGAATACCTGCCCTGGAGCAAGGCAGGTATACCACAGTGGAGTCACAAGGTAGAGGTGAGACAGTAGACATGAAGCATTGTTTGCCTTTCTTAACACTGACAGCAGACATCCATTTATATATGTGTATGTGTGTACTTTGACATTCACACCTGGAAGCGGCCGGGTACAATAGCGCTCTTATTCTGGAGGAGCTACACAGCCTGGGGAGCCGTCGACGGTAGCTACTCAGAGATGGAGGAGCAATAATGTTTGCTCTCTCTTGCCACCCACATATTCATAGCTATGTTTGGCTTGAAAATAACAAAAAGATATAACAACTGACTATAAAGACACAGCTGTAACCGTACTGTAGCGTAGCTCCAAAAGGGGAAATGTCCAGGGTTTGGGAACGTTGGGGGGGGGAATTGATAATTGGTGGCATCATATCTTGATCCACAAGAGAACAACATGATGCTCAAGGAAGCTTGCTTGACTTGATATTTTTCACGACCTATTTTTGTTATGTCAAAATACATAATCATATCAAATATGATGACGTATGATTCTTTAAAATATTTCATGCACATATATATTCTATACTGCTCCAAAGCTAATTGAGCCATCTGATCAAACCAACTGACCAGACATGTTATACCTCCCTGTGGTTGAACAGCACTAGAAGAGCCATGCGTGGCTCCATGCTAGGTTTGGAGCGATGGAGGAAGAGGAGACACACGAGGGGTTCAAGTGTTATCTGGTACGTGTTTGGGTAGACAAGTTTTAGGAGACCTTCAAGTGCTGTGAGATGAAGGCCGAAGGCTACGACACACAAGGTTATGTGGTGGTAAGGCTGTGTGTGTGTGTGTGTGTGTGAGGGTAGCAAATAGCTAGCGGTGTTGCTGAAAGATTGACAGGTTTTATCATCTTTATCTTCCTCCGCCAAGCTCCCATCAGCCGCTTGTCCTGCCTGCGACACAACCTGTCAGGCCACTTTGTCCCAGCAGAGAGGCTCGGCCACTGCCACACACCACCCTGCTCACACACACAAACACACGCAGTTTCAGCGAGAGAGAGAGAGAGGGAGAGAGAGAGAGGCAGAGAGAGAGAGAGAGAGGGAGAGAGAGAGAGGGAGAGAGAGAGGCAGAGAGAGAGGGAGAGAGAGCGAGGCAGAGGGAAAGAGAGAGAGGCAGTGGGAGAGAGAGAGAGAGGGATAGAGAGACAGAGAGAGAGAGAGAGAGAGAGGCAGAGGGAGAGAGAGGCAGAGGGAGAGAGAGAGAGGGAGAGAGAGCGGCAGAGGGAGAGAGAGATGGAGATAGATGAGCTCAGGTAACGGAGATCTAAATGTGTGAGTGAAAGGTTAATAATGGACTTGAAAACCATTTAGAAGTAATAATGAAAAATGACTCAAATATACACATATACAATAATATACCATTTTTCTTTGAACAAGTTTGCAAAGTGATTCTCAGTTAGCCAGGTGGGAGTCAGATCAACTCTGATCAAACAACAGACACGTGTAAATGGAGTGAAATGGAGTGAAAAACATACAAATACAAATAAAAAAATATTAATATCAAATATAGATTGTATTAACTATATTATTGTTTAATTCGCCGTTAAATACTTGCTGGTCCTTTCAATGCTGAAACACAACTGTTTATTTCTTAAGTAGGAGTCCAATACAGCTTCTCATCCATATTTGCATTTGATTTTGTCTCTTTGTCGCATTGTTTCAAAGTTGAACTTAATAAAACAATACATTTTTCACACAACAATGGGTACATAAGTTATAGCCAAATCCCAGCTCTCCAGAAGCTTCTAAATCAATAGAAATAGGCCTTTCTCCATTCATTCCCTCAATTTCCAAAGAGCACCACACATGAAACCTAATGTTTTCTGTGCTGTATCAGTGAGAGCAACACTTCAACATGCAGGATTATGCTAATCTACAAAGCCAAAGGAATCTCCAGGTAGGGTTAGGGTTACACACACACACACAGTTTGTCACCAGTGACCAGCACCTCCACAGTGCATGCAGCCCTTCGCAGCAGTGTCATTTCCACAGTTAGATAGTTAGTGACCTTTCCCCTGACTGCTCACATTGTGGTAACTTCTGCACCTGAGACCAAGCAACCACTCTCCCACGTCGTCCATTTTGGTTCCATTTCTCAAGCTTTGTCTGCCCTTTCCCCACAAGAGAATTCATTTATTTTATATATCACCTAGAAATTAAAAACAACGCAAAATCATGTATTATTAGAATCACTCAGAATAATGTATGGTGTCATATATCAATATCAATATCATATCAATCCATATCAAAACCATATCAATCATAACCCTAACCCTAACCCTAGCCATGGACACTTTTATAATACAAAATATAAATACAATACATTTTTTTCTTTAGTTACTGTATGTATGACGAATGGTTTGGAGATTTCGCAATAGCTCAAAGCAATCCAACCAGCTAACATGTTAGCCAACCAGAATGACTTTCCTGTAGCGAGCTATATGATAAGATACAGTATGACTGATGATATATGACTATATATGTATTTTATTATATACATATTTGTATTTTTATGAAGCACTGGTCATATGGTCAGCAAAATTGTATTTTCCAAAAAAAAATTATTCTCTGTTCAAAAATATTGACCCCTTTCTGGGACATATTCATAAATGCCTCGCCGTACCTCTGTACTGTCAATGTCCTTGCAGGCAAATGGTAATATAATACAAAATAATATTATATATATATATATATATTTCTTAATATATTGTATTTGTACAGAGGCTACGGTCACATATTTGTATTAAATGTACCACAGCGTTGTTGTGACGACGTCCGCAAGAATCTAATGACTTGAGGAGAGCAGAATGGCATCGAAGGCTGTAGGGAAGAGACGGTCTAACCGTAACCCTAACCCTAACCCTTTCTAGCCAATCCTTTTGGATTTACAAACCAGCTGCTGGGACAGAAGATCAGCAGTCAGCTCATCTGCTCTGAATATGAGACGGACAGCCCTCCATGCACATCATGAACACTTACAGTGCCCATTGAACTGTAGACAAACCAAAATAGTATGTGACCATAGTAACACAAAATGTGTGTCACAAACAGGATTTGTGATGATATTTACATGGAGAATGATGCAATTTACATGAATGTAAATATATGACCTTGAAGCAGAGTGGAGATGGAGAGCTTCTGGTTGGGTTTCCTAAACGATGGAGCTGTAGTCATTAATATTGTTTATTGTAATGCAAATGATGGAAAACGACTTAAAATACCATTAGTTCACCTAGGTGGAATAAGGTTTCACCTATAGTAAAATTTCTCTCTCTCAGACTATTTAAAGATAGGAGTGAAGGACGAAGAATGCATTTGGTTTACCTTGTCTGGACAAGCAGCCTTCATCAGAGAAGAGGAAGTCAGACCACTCCACCGTTGAATCTGGAGAAGAATCATGAAGAATACATTTACCAAGTTCCTGATTCTCTTCTTCATTCTCACACTTTCCATCAGCCAACTGCCTCACATGGAGGCCTCTCTGGGGAGGTTACTTTACAGAGAAAAAGAACAGACTGGGGACCAAGCCCGGCAAAGTTGCATGTCAGAACCTTTGTTCCGTTATGGTTTAGCCATCGTGAACAACACCATTGAGCTGGAAGAGGTATCTGATGCTTGTGAAAGGCCTAAACACAATAAATGCTGGATAGATTTTCTTAGGGATGAGAATGACAACTACAAATGTATGATTGTACAGAATGGCAAATTGTTTGAGGATGATTGTTCATCTAGCCATCATATTATATGTCAGAAGGACAACCTGGTTTTAGTGAAGGAGAACAAAACATGGGAGGAAGCTGTTGACCACTGCAGAGCTCTTGAGGTGAACCAAAACAATCTATTCTACGACAATGCAATGTTTGATCTCCTTAGTTTGCACACTGAAGAAGAATTTGCTGATGCCCAGAACGTCGTCGATGAGGCCCAGACGGATGAGGTGTGGATTGGTCTACGGTGGTTGGCTGGCCAGTGGCTGTGGATGGATGGGGAAACAGATGATGGTGTCTCCATGCCTGTGTGCCCAGCCAATGGGATGAACTGTGGGACTCTGTCTGAGAAAGGCAAGCAAGCTAGAAACTGTGTTGAGAGGAGGAACTTCTTCTGCTTCCAAAGGTCAGCACCTGTGTCTTAAATGGTCACATGTCATGTCACTCATCATTCATGAAAATGATTTTGTGCTGATTTTAAAACTTAATATAATTTAATTATCAGATAATGATAATAAAATATTAATATGATCATGTATAATGTGTATAATGTATGTAGCCATTCTATTCTGCCTTGTGTCATTTCTGGAGATCTGATTCTATCTAGAATATAAAAATATTTCAATGAATTACAGCTTTTGTTTGTTTTGAGCGTTCACATTCAATAGACTGTATAGACAATAGACACATGTTTAGAAAGATGACACACATGATAACACACCACAAAGAAAATCATCATATTTGCCAGTGAAACATTAATTACCGAGTACTGTTTATTACAATGCTTGTGTAGCTATATCGTAATCATACAGACCATTCAGAGGAGCGTTCTCCCTCTTCCTTGTGTTACGGACTGGACCGATATAGTTGAAACGCTTGACCGTGGCATGAGGAAGATGAGGGCAACGCTATAACAAAATAAGGTGTTCAGACTTTGGATATTTATCAAGATCATTGATCATGTTGTGATCTTTTCAAGTGTAACATAATCATTGAGACCGTAATTAAATAAGCGTAAAAACATATTTATAAGCTGTTTCTATTGGAGGTAGCTGTCCCTATCCCTGACTTATACACTTACGTTCATACAAATACTCATTGTATATATTTTTTTCTCTTTCATTTTTTCTAAATGGACGTAAATTTATATAAATCTATTTTGTCAATAATAATTGGATTAAAACACATATTATATTAAACGCTATTACTACTGAAACACAAACATTTGTAGTCTACACTGAGCCTTATTTAAGCTACAGCCCCTGCATGTTTGACCAGGAAGTGATAATTCATTTCTGTTCCATCAAGTCTACTTGGTGAGATGCTAACCCTGTCCTAACATTTCAATGTAAATGTGATCCAAAATCGGACAATTAGTCTGTGACATTTAGAGATGTCCCCGAACACATAATAAAACAACTATAACGTGGAACCAATCCTACGGTTCCGAAAGGAACCATACCATGCCTTCTCATCGGTGATGATCCCATGAGCCAATATCAAGGGAAGAACAACTTTTATCTCATGAGCACCATTGTATTCGAGATACTGTAGTGAACTGGAATGATCTGCAAGCTTTGTGGAGTTGGAGACACCATCAAGAGAACTACAGACTCACAGGTGGCCAGGGGTGCTAAATCCCCGACATGACACAGTCCTACTTCTCCAGAAGGTTCCACTATTCTACATGGAGGAAGAGGTTCTTAGATTAAGCACGCTCTTCCCACCATCAAAGGTACACTGAGAGTGCAACAGGTTATAAGTACTACCTAACAACACATATCAGAACACAGGAGTAGCCTAGAGGAAATGTAAGCAGATAGGGGATAGAAAATACCTCCCACAACACCTGAATAGGAAGGCACTCGCAGTCCAGTTGATGATCATGTCACTGAAGACCCTTACTATATAATATACATTCAAGAAATTCTCTATTATTGTATAGAATCACCCATACAGTATCAGAAAAATGATTTAATGGTGGAACAAGTTATGGGCCAACATGGTGACGTGCAAATAACAGTTTGACCCTGTGAACGAAACATTGAGTAGAGGAAAACGCTCTAATTGTGAAAAACACATCATTTACATTGCAAAAAGATATCTTCAGTACACCATTTTTAAAATTGAAACGCTTGTTTTATTATACTATTAAATACGTTGGTTCAGTTTGTGTGTTTGTCTGTCTCTTTAATTTGGCCTTGTATCCAAATGGTGATATTTGAATCAGTCCCAAGGTGAAACAAAGGTGTGTGTGTTTTATTTTGCATTTATTTAGCATTTTGTAGAATCTGTGTGTGTGTGTGTGTGTTATTCTGAAGGTCAAGGGAATTGAGATTATTATATTGATAGGCATATCGATTGCAAAGGATAGAACTAATCATTATTTTAGTTAGTTTTGTAACACAAAAATACATATTCCAGTTCCTTATTGCAAGAACCACAATACCCTATTGAACCCTATTGACAGATCATTGATCAATCAAAGACTCTCCAATGGAGGGACTATCCTAGCAGATGTAACTTCATCTGAGCTTGCGTGATGCAAGCTGTACACTGTTGCAAACTATTAATAACAAAATAATATGTTGCGATGATATAAGACAGCAGTAATACGAGAATAGATGGGCCTATTTCCTAGCTTGCTACATTAAATCCTAAATATCATAATACACCAGCTATAAGTTAATGTGGAAATGAATGAAGGAAATAATGTCAGCTACAAACTATGAATACCCTGGTAAAATGTGTTTTACTCATCGTGTCAATGTCGGCCTATGACAAAACAATCAGAATTAGGATACATAACTTAAATAGATCTTGTTCTATAAAGTTATGTTGAATGTGTAGACATGTCGCTTTCTATTACATTATTTATGGTAAAAATGACCAAATAACATACGACAAATGTGCCAGCCACTATAGAAACCAAAATGATTATTAGCAGAAAAGGTCTTAAAGCAGAGCAGGCATCATGTTTCTTCTGCTTGTTCTTCTTCCTTCACCTTGACTTTTACGTGATGGTATTTACATTCAAACAATAATCATTTACATGAATGGGATCTAAATGATTAAGCCAAAGTTGCAAATACTGTTAAGCAAATGCTGGTCTGAACTAATCTCCCAGACTATTTAAAGATAGGAGTGAATGGTGAAAAACAGAAGTTCATCTTGTCTGGACAAGCAGCGGAGAAGAGGAGATCAAACCACTCCACCTTTGAATCTGGAGAAGAATCATGAAGAATACATTTACCAAGTTCCTGATTCTCTTCTTCGTTCTCACACTTTCCATCAGCCAACCGCCTCACGTGGAGGCCTCTCTACTAATGAGAAGATTAAATTATAGAGCTGGACCAAGTACCTGGGAGGAAGCCCGGCAGAAATGCAGATCTACAAATGATACGTTCCATGTTTATTTAGCCATCATTAGAAATCATACTGATCTCAAACATGTAAATCATCAATGTGCTAAAAAAGGATTAACAGTATTGTATTTTACAAGTAATAAATGCTGGATTGGTCTTCATAGGGATGAGAATGACCTGACTCTATGGAAGTGGGTTAACAACAAGACATATGGTACAATCAATTGGGAATTTCAACCTAACACAGAGGAGGAGAAGTGTGTCTTCATAAGTTTCCAAGGATTGAACGATTTTGATTGTTAGGGTTAGGGTTAGGGTTAGGATTTTGATTGTTCGGTGAACTATAACTTTGTTTGTCAGAAGGACAACCTGGTTTTGCACACTGAAGAAGAATTTGCTTATGCTCAGAGCATCGTCCGTGAGGCCCAGACGGATGAGGTGTGGATTGGTCTACGGTGGCTGGCTGGCCGGTGGCTGTGGATGGATGGGGAAACAGATGATGGTGTCTCCATGCCTGTGTGCCCAGCCAATGGGATGAACTGTGGGACTGAGAAAGGCAAGCAAGCTAGAAACTGTGTTGAGAGGAGGAACTTCTTCTGCTTCCAAAGGTCAGCACCTGTGTCTTAAATGGTCACATGTCATGTCACTCATCATTCATGAAAATGAGAATTCTGCACTATTACAATAGGAGTATTTTAAATGCTATACTTCATCAGAGTTACATAATTAATACAAAACATAATTGATGTATTGTATGCTGTTGTACATAGCCATTATATTTGCATTCTTTTATTTTTGGAGATGGACCATATTGAAATATTAAAATGTTACTGAATGGCAGTGGTAGGTCTCCAGCATCATAATCTCAGGAGGTCTGCGCCACAAGTCCGTCCTCTTTGCAGTGTTTCTAGTTCTGCCACAGAGTAAAGGTGAGTAGCCTACACCTAGTATACACCTATTGTATACAGTCTACATATGGTATACACCCTTAATCAGCTTGACTGTTCTTCTCTAGATTCATGTTTTTAATAATATATATACTTTGTTTGGGGGAAAAGCATGCCTCTGCTGCTCATGGGCTACCTGTGTGTGAATAAGGACATTTGGGAACCTGATCATTGGTTAAGACACTCGTCAAAGTCAGAAGCTAATGACGTAAGGAGAGCAGAATGGCATCAAAGGCTGGAGGGAAGAGAAGGCCTCCCTTCCTCGCCCATCCTCCTTTTACAAACCAGCTGCTGGGACAGAAGAACAGCAGTCAGCAGAGATTGATAACCCTCTCACGAACACCTACAACTTGGCCACTGTAGGACCCCCCCTCCCCCATCATATAAGCCTGCAGGGGATGTTGTGATGTCTTATGTTAATGAGAGCAGCCATGTCATATTAAGGAAGTAAGGGTAGCCATTTTACATTTGTGGTTGTCATGTGTGTATGTAGTGGTATGAACACAAATTAATGCCGTGTAGAGAAATTCAGAAAATGTTCTAGATTAAAAAACAACAACTAATTTATAGTGCTTACAAATATTGTCAATAATACATTTTTAAACGGAAACAGTAAAATACAAGACATCGATTGTTTTATTTTTCTATTACATGGGTTTAGTTTGAGGGTGGTTAGTTTGGCTGTCACTGTGATTTGCCCTTCAGTGGGAATTTCATAAGAAGGACAACGTTGGAAGCAGTTTTACGTCAGAACTTTCTGTTTCACGAATGTTGTGTTTTTTGTGTTATCAGCAAGTTGCCATCTTTACAAAGACTGTCCCAGCAGTTAGTCTGAAACAGAGCAAGTTGCTTCCCACTTGCTGCACCGTCCAGGATGATTCAGATTAGAGCCTGCTCTCACCAGGGAGCAGTGTCTAAACAGCTGCCCTACATAACTAAACCCTCTAACCTTTTCACTCAGGCTTACCTGAAACACCCCCTGCTTAAACGAGAAGGGCGCACACACACACAATCCTATTTGAAGCTTTCCTAGTGAACTTATCCACTTTTTAAATTCAAATCATTCACACCTCAGCCTCAGCAGTGGGAGATGGGGGTGGGAGATGGGGGTGGGGGGTAGGGGAGGGGGAGTGGGGGGAGCTGGACTTAATATAAAACCCAAATCCCATTAGAGATGGGCCGGAGGAAAATGAGGGTTTGGCACTCTGCCGCCTTCAGAGATATGAAAAGAACACTCTTTGATGGGGGTCGGATCCGCCTCACCTCAGCCCCACACCCCCCCTCCCGACGGCCATGTCAACCGCTCTTTGTTTCTCCGGTTCCCACGCATCAAAGCCACTGCCCAAAGTGAAATGTACACAGGATCTACGTCCATGGAGGAGCAGGCCCGGAAGGGCTAGGTGACTTATCTGCCACTGACGTGAGTCTTTTGGGTAATAAGGCATGCATGAGAAGCTGTTTCCTCCCCCCTCATCTGAATGGGGGTATGGGTATGTCGCGTGGTCCCTGTGTAGCCCGCGGACTCTCTGAAGTGGTCGACTTAACTTGGCCTTCTTGTATAATTAGTCTCCTGAACCGTGTAGGATGTGTTTCCAGACAGCTGACCTCTCCTTTACTCATTTAGACTAGTTTCCTTTCTCTCTCTCTCGCTCTGTCTGTCTGTCGCTCTCTCCCTGTGTCGCTCTGTCTGTCTGTCTCTCACTCTGTGTGACGAGGCGCTATGCTATCATCACTCACATATGCGGGAAAAGCCGATTGCGTGAACATATGTATGTGTGGACATTGTAATATGTGTTCACCATTCACTACCTGGTCACCGAGCACTTTCTCAAAATGTCAGTCACTGCAATAATCAAAGTCAAAGATCGCTCAACTCACAGTTTATTTGTAGCCGGTACAATTTACAGTTTAAGTAGGGGTATCGTGACTATTTACATCCGCGATCACTTCTGTACACCTGTTTCATTATATGCATTATTCATGTGCAACCATAGCATTCGGTAACCGCCAGCAGTAATCAGTAATAACACAGCTTCAGTTATTCATACTCACCGCAGTCCTCCCGCTTTAAAGGGGAAGTGGCGGAATAGTTTCGTATTCATGCCAGGTGATTGCGCCGGTTCAGTCCATTGTCATTTCATTTAAGGGGGGATTTTAGTGCTAAATTAATTGAGTAGATTTACATGATCTAGTAATTATATATTGTATATTATTTGTGAGTTTTGGCTGTGTAATAAGTGTAATGCTGTTATTAATTGATTTATATTATTTTGGTTTGGCTTATGGGTGGAGCAAGGCAATGGATAGCCTATTTAAGCCTGGCTTATGTCATTGTTCAGGGGATTTGGATAGGAGAAGGCTAGATTATCGACCGCACGACCACGGTACCCTACGACACTCTGTCTGTCTGTCTGTCTCTCACTCTGTTTGTCTGTCTGTCTGTCTCTCTCTCTCGCCATCATCATCATCAATCATCATCATCATCATAATTTCCACACAGACAATGACCCCCTCTTCCCACAGAACCATACACAGAAATTGTGAAGATGAGTGCAGGCAATGGGTGAGTGTTAGAAACATGGTCACTAATGTGCAAGATATAAATACATTCTAGCGAGGAAAAAAACATCTTAGCAGCTAATGTCTTAGCTGCTATTTGATGTTTTCGGTAAAACAACACATTTTTGTGCCACAAAATTCCACACACACAAATTTTTCACATTTTGATTTCTACATTTAACCTATACACAAGCTCACTGCCTTACATTAAACACGACACCGATGACACATGTTCAAATCCCTCATTTGCTATTTAAATTCTGTCAGAAATATGCCTGACTACCGATTGCAACTACAATAAGTCGGCAGATATTTGCAAGAAAAGAGTAGCCGGACGAGATTTAAATTGTAAATAAATGATCACTGGGAATCATCCGTTGTTGCAAGCCAATACAGTCGGTTTCAACCCAGCCATTTGAGATGTTGCTTTCATGATTCAGATGAATAGAAAACTGTTTTCAAAGGTAAAATACAAAAAAAAATTTACAATACTATTTTTACTTTAATACTTTAAACCTGCAATATGTAACTTTTCTACTGCAGCTATTTACTCAATTAAAAAAAGAATAAAACTCATCCACGAGTCAATCCCCCCCCTACCACCCTGGTTGCGTCATAAGAATTTCACTGCGTAGAAATGACCCTGTGTTGTACTGTGCAAGTGATCAATAAAACACTTTGACTTTGGATGTTACGTCATATCTGACACGAGTTTCCAAGACTTTCATAACAACACTTGGACAAAACGGCGACAGTATTTTTTGGTTTTAATAAGGTCATGTTGTTACCTAGCTGGAAGACATGCTCGCAGAATTCAGTTGCCTGGTTTCCGTAGTAAACGTGAATGATATCGCTATAGCTACAACTGCAGCTGAAACTGTAGCTACAACTCAAGCCACTAGAGGTTGCTAATGGGAAAACTTACATAATAGTATAAGCACGTTAAGCACCACTAGTTTACTCTAACCACCTCTGCCGCCTAATACCTTTTTTAATTAGGCAGCCGGAGGTAACCCTGTATAAATAAATTAATAGAAAACAGCTGAGTAAAGTAAAGTCCTCCCCCTCCCTTGCTTACTTTTCCCTCATGCCAGGGGCGGACTGGCCATCTGTGAGTCCGGGAAAATGACAGAACGGCCGGTAGTTCTAGGACCGCCATTGGACGCCGGCCTGGCCTATTCTGCAGTGAATTTAATTGATAAACGAATTAATTCATATTGAAAAAAATGTGCCGGATGCTGTGCACACGGACACACAGATCTATGGCCGGTCTGACTCCCCCACAAGGCCATCCCTGTCTCAGGCTGTTCTCATCTAGTGAGCGATCTCGTTCACCGGTCGAGGGAGCCAGAGTGAAGGGGAGCGGGTGTAGGGTGAATGAAGGCCAACTGCCTCGTTTGCCTTCCTCGTTAAAGGAGAGAATAATTAGAGGAACAATACACGGCAATACGTCAAGTGATCGCATCAGTTTTGACTGCTCACGGGGAGTAATTAACAAGTCAGAAGAATTGTGTCACTGGCAAAGAATGGCTTTCGGGCAAATTATGGAAGCACCGTGCTCCGTTGCACATACAGTATTTATTTGCTAATTTGTGAATATTCATCTGTTTCACTAAAACACGTCAGCTACCACAGTTTTACAAATGTGGATAAAAATGGTGACAAGCTGGTAACAGATGCATTCCACATGTTGAGATCCAGTTTTCCACCACATGGCTGTGTAGATCAACTTTCTCCATCCTGCTTGGTACCGCTCCAACATCTGAATAACAAGCTACGGTACAATAAGGGTACATTACATTTATCACCAGTTGCCACTAGTAGTAGCAGTACATGCTTCATATGCTGGACTTATAAGATGTATTTAAAGCATGAAGGCCTGTCACACTTTTTTAATTAATTCCATAAATCATTATTAATACCCTTTACAGCCTCCCATCTGCATGGATGTAATCACTATAGTCAATCTTTGGTGTCATCTTTGATTGCCAATCCATGTCCTTCTCTAATTGACCTTGTCCAGAGAGGAAAGCACAGGCAATATTGCTTTTCCCACTGGTGCTCTACTCGCTTCTACTCTAAATGAAGACACAGTTTGTTCAGCAGAATGGACCAAATCATTAGATTTTACTCACGGCCAACGCCAAGATGATTTTGATTTGGGATAATTGAAAGACAGAAACCCAGAGATTGATAGATGCTAGAGCAATTACAAACTAAATGTGTAATCAAAAAAGACGAAGATAATAACTCAAAGAGCGATTGAGTACAAAAGAAACTTCTGACTCAAAGTTATTTATATTCCTATTGATGATTTGCAGTCTTTAGTCCCATATGAGCCTGCAAAAGTGTGAACAAAGTCTTGATAACACAGTGAACAATATATATAGCTATATAGATCTTCCTGCCCCTCCCATTTCTTCTCCATGCACACACACACACACTCACCAGTGGTGTGATTTATTTTCAGACACCAAGAGAGTGTAGAAATGCCATTTAGTAAAGATGGCAGTAGGTAATAAATCCTCATCAAGTCTGGTACATCCTGTTAGCATCTCCTCTCCCGGTGACAGCTTTTTAATAAGCTGTGTGTGGTCCTGTATACTTGACATTTAGTAGCTGATGTACCCCTCCTTGTCCGTCAGTGTACATTATGCATATTCAGCATTACAATGTACAACCATTCCTTCGTACTGCTCAAGGTCCGCGGCTCGCCGGTTTGTTGCTGTAATTGATTTCTTTTCAGCAGCGCAAATCACTTTCTTACTTCAATAGAAGTTATTTATATGTAAATGGTGTGATTTTGTTGGCTACATTAACAGAGTTATTCTCACCTCTCTCTAAAGTCACCACCTCCTGGGAACCCCCCCCACCCCCGACCCTTTGTTGCCATTTGCTGTTTTTTTTGCAGATTCTGTCAGCAAAAATTAATTGGTGTCCATTTAAACTCCCCTGAGCCTTCATTTTTTTCTGAGAGATACTCAGCCCCAATTAGTTGGTGTAAATAACATTTGCTCTATAATTGGTTGAATAAAGATTTATCACCTCCTCTTCATTGTCCTTATGTTGAAGCACAGCGGGGCAAGCCAGAGGAATGGTACATATGGAGAGAAGATTATAGATTTAACAAATAGATTCTTAGATATTCACAGAAGCCAACAAAGCATTTTTCGAATGGTTCAAATTAAAGCAGAAAGAAAAAAATGTGCCCGCTACCGGTACAAGTTACAAAATCCTCGTGTACAATGTAAAATAATAGTAGACGCATGCAGGTCGCAACTGATATGGCGATTAGCCAGTGAAAAAGTAGGCCTGACAAAAAAAGGAAAGGAAAGAAAAAGGGCCGATGTTCATCAGGGACTTTGAAACACCAACACTAAGAGCTACTGCTAGCTTATTCATCCATTTCCTGTGTTCGCTCCAACTAAACATGGCAGTGCCGGCGTGCCAGGTGGATTTGGGTCTCGCCATGCACCTCTCTCTCTCTCTCTCTCTCTCTCTCTTTCTCTCTTGTCTGTTTCCCTTTTTTTTCCCCTGTATAAATAGCTCCTCGGGAGAGCAAGAGGTCTGCATGTCAGATTCTGTCTCCAGAGGAGAAGCAGAGGGTTGAGCTGGGTGGTGGTTGGGTGTGGGGGTGGCAGAACTAAATGAAGCCTGAACTTGAGAACAGGAGAACAGGCCGCGCCTGGGCTTCTCGAGGGGATGCTCGCAGCACATTAAGGGAAGCATCCGTAATGTGCAAAACAAATGGAGGGACGTGAAACCCC